>JAOBRD020620248.1:0-32639 GCA_027575215.2 Hydrozoanthus sils
CCTGTGGTAGTTATCTGTACTAATCGCAAGAGCCCTTATAAAATTAAGAACCTATTTAAGAACCAAAGTAGCCTAAAGTCCAATTGAATCCCATTTCAATAAGAACCTGCTTAGGATTAGTTGGAAAAACCTAGGTTCTTATACGCGGGTTTTTACTGTGTGTAAAACAAATTGTAAACAACAGAAAATAGGATACTTTCTAAGGACTTGTATGACTTGCTCTCCAGTACAATTTTCACAAAAATTTCTGACACATTAGCATGAAAACAGTCTCACACCGAACCAAATTACCCTGACTCTGCGCAGGTCCTTTGGAGCTCAGCCGTGCCCTTCATATTCATAATAGTTATAGCCATACTTGGTTTTTGTAGCTAATTCGACTGAGCTACAGAAACTACCAATCAGAAGTCAACAGGCTTGCCCTCATAGGCAGGAGTAAGCGGTTACACCCTTTTCCTATTAACTGGTTACATCTTCTTAGAAAAATTTTGATATTCTTTCTTCAGTGTTAAGATTTGAAACTATTTCTTCTAACCAATATTAGCTTGCTCTTTCCATTTCTGATCTGATTATCATTCGGTCAAGACTAACTCTAAGGTAGGGGAGGTCACATGACCTCTAACTGCAAAGGGCCTATTTGCAGTCATTGCAACATATTAGTCTACAAAGATCAATAGACGTGCTTTTTTGTTTTTGAATGAACGCGATTTGTCTCCATTGCTTTAAATATTATTATTATAAGATCAGGTTGTCATACGAGCCATTGCACTTTTCATTCAGAGCTACAGCAGCAACTTAACAAAGAAGAAGAAGAAGACTTGGACAACGTTCTTAGAATTGCAGAGCTTGAGCGACAACTATCCAACTGGAAAGACAAGGTAACCTCTCCATTATTCTTGGTATCCTTAACAACAAGTAGTAGCAGCAATAACAACATTTTGGACTCAACACAGGCTTAAGAGCGGATGACAGAGAAAATCAAAAACTCTCAGACAAAAGTTACAAATCCGATTTCTTAATAATAATAATAAGAATAATAATAATAATAATAATATTACACTTTACTGAACCGGGTAGTTGGATTTACACGAAGTAATTTTCATCTAGGTCCATGTGGATAAAGAGTAGAATTACAACAGAAAAAGGTCTAAATGACAACTGTATTAGAATATAAAAAAAACTATAAAAAACTATAAAAGTCGAAAAATTACGTTTATAGTAAAATATTCCTGACCATAAAATCACCCTCTCCCGAAAGACCCCCCCCCCCCTCTACCGAAATCTAAATTACAACTGCTCAAAAATATTAAGAAAAAAATAAACAAGTCGAAAAACAAATTACATATGCATTAAAATAACCCTAACCACAAAAACACCCACCCCCTCAAAGACTCACTCACTCTCCCGTGCATTCAATTCTTTTCCTCCTTCCCTCCATCCCCCATATACATCCACAACCCCTTAATAGTTCTCACTTTCCAATGTTTTAAAAATGGACTTTAAGTACAAATGTTTAAAGGAGTGTATAAAGGAACTAGTTTTCCTGATACCATTGTTCAAAGAGTTCCAGTCCGATGCCGCCCTTCTTATTTTGCCAGAAGAAACCCTTGGAGGAGCTATTTATGAAATTCCAAGTTAAACTGTCCAAAGTTTTTTTTTTTATTTTCGAGAAAATAAGAAAAATGTGAAATCCCATCCCATGTTCGGTGCTCGTGAAGCGGAAAATTTTACTTAAAAATAGTACGTTTTGAGGTTCTCTTGCGACAAACTGCAAACCTCATCAACACCATTTTTTGGACATCAACAGGACTTTTTTTCTGTATGAGGAAAATGTAAAAATATTGGTTGGAAAAGCAGGTTTTCACAAAGTTTTTTGATCACGAAATTAGCTACTTTGAAGGGTAAGCCCACTTCAAAATAGCAAAACTTTACTCGCCAAAATCGAAATCTGCTACATTGATAATTAAAGTTGTTTCTACCGTGACTGCAAGAAAGCTCTATCATTGTAATATGATATATAAAAAAAATTGGCTTGGGGAATTCAAATCCCATCCGTTGCAAGCTTTGAGTGTGAAAGCAGTTTTCCGAGTTTTCTAACGATATCGTCAATGTCATGGTCACGCAATCCCAAGGGCTAAGATTAAACACAAAGAAACTACAACGTAGCTTTTGCTTCAAAGCCAGCACGTAGCATGAAGTTGTTTTACGCTCACAAAGACACAGGCTTCATAATTTTGAAGTTAAATACCTTTGTTACAGTCGCAGTATATACAATGTTTAATTAGAACACTAACCTTTCGACTGTGGCTTCAGTCTTGTTCACAGTGGCTGCAGTCTCGCCGTCGTTGGTTTTTAGCCTTTGACACGCAGGCTTGCCGTTATAATTTTAGATAATTTTAACAATTTTAGTTTTGATAATTAATTTAGATTTGCTTTTTTTATGTATATACCTCTTTCCTTAATGGCGGTGATTTTAATGTTCTTTTGTGTGCAACCAAATTAGCCTTACTGGCCTCGTTCTTGAGTTAAACTTTCAAAAGAATATGTTATCCAAAGTGAGGATAGTTGGGCTAATTTGTTAGTTAAGCTCCTTAGCTCCTCCTGGAGCATAGGCCATTAACGATCTCCTTCCTCCATTTTGTCCGCTCTTGTGCTAGTCTTTGTAAGGTTTTCCATGTGTTGCCCCAGTCCTTTATTTCTGCCTCAACATCACACCTCCAGGTGTTCTAGGGGCGTCCTCTTTTTCGCTTACCTTGGGGTTTCCATTTTAACGCTGTCTTGACGTTTCCTTAACGTGCGACCGATCCATCTCCATTTTCTAAGCCTAATTCTGTTTGAATGGTCTCTTGACTTGTTTGTTTCCAAAGATCCTCGTTTGTTATTTTCTCTGTCCAAGATATCTTCAGGATCTTCCTAAAACATTTGTTGACGAACGATTGCAGCTTGTTGGATGATTTGCTGTTTCTCCATTTATCCAGTGTTTCTCCAATGCACTCAAAAAGAATTTTGAAATCACTTCCATTTATTAAAAAGGTCTATTACTTACCTTATTACTACTATTATTGTTTTATTATTACTATCACCTGTTAGGAAATAACATGGAACAAAGCACTTGATGTTTTAGAGGAAGAAAACAAAGACATTAAAAATGAACTCAGGTAAATTACTGAGATTTAAGTGAAAAAAATCTAACTATCTAAAGACCTTTTCACAAACAGCTAATGAATACTCACAATTACCAGTTATGTCGGCGGCGCAGTGGCCGACTCATAATCCTGGAGTCACGATTTTGACCCCCACTGTGCTGTGTCCTTGAGCAGGACACTTTACCCGACTTGTTCCAGTCGTCTCAGCTGTTTAAATATATAAGTACCAGTTTTGCTGGGGTTAACCTGCGATTAGTTAGTGTCGTGTTCAGTGGAGTCAAAGACTCCCTTCTGCTTAACACTGCGTAAACCGGAGACAAGCGCCGGCCTAATAGTTTTTACTATGGCAAAGATAGAACGTTTGTTCATCGCAAATAGCCTGAAAGTCCTTTCCTTAAAGACCCGATGTTACGGTCCCTTTTTGTATTTCACGGTCCTCCGTATATCGAACATGCTGAAACAATTGGAAGCACAGGCGCTGTAAAAAAGAGTTGTTTCTGCCACTTGATGCTCTGAACCAAAGGGATCACGCACAGGCATTCATCTAGAAACGATAAATACGTAGGAAATAGTGCAAGAGAAGATAAAGACTTGAGCTCAAACATAAATAGCCTCATTTAAGCGTACAACAATTTTCTCTTAAACGCAGATCGACCCTAGCTGTAAACGAGGAGCTGCAGATTCAAATTACCAATCTACAGTCAACGTTAGACGCCGAGAGACGCGAGCTTGGTAAACAAGATGAAGAACTGGCCAGATGCAAAGAGGAACTCAAGAGAGCAGTAGCAGAGATTCAAAGCTTTGATAAAGTTTATCAAGACAAACCAAAACTGAGAAGGAGTAGCAGCCCCGGGAAGAAATTGTTTGAGCAACAAGTAGGCATTTGTGTTTAATCGGAATTTCTAACCTGCGTGTCGAAGATTTGTCCTAACTTTACGAAGAAATTTCGTTCACCTTCTTCTTGTATTATTCGAAATTGTTTTAAATCTTCCCAGGAAACAAGGATTTCTTGGAAAACTACTTATCCACTCCTCCCTTAATAAACTGAATTCGTTCGGAATTTCGAAAACACATGCGCAAGTTGGGTAGAAATAAATTATTCATCAAACTTAAGAAAGGAACATTAATGAATTCCCATTCCGCTATGCATGGATTTTACATTTTATCCCGACGCGCGCATGTATTTCTGAAATTCCGAACTGGCTTATTTAGGTTCGGAGACATTGTTAGGGTAAGGCTAGCAACAGATTTGAGGAAGGGGAGGGTTGGTCTTGTTCCGCGAACCTGGATTAATGAAGAGGGGGTATACCTATTCAAACACCTGCTTACAAGTAAGCACGATTCCAGGTGCCAGACCTTTACTCAAGGTCTTAAAATAACTGAGGAGAAGATGCTGCCTTTGCTCTAACATCTGCAAACGGGAAGACCTTTGGGTCTTCTCGGACAAGGACGTTAAACCGTAGGTTCCGGGTGGCAGTCGAAGGGAAACTCGATTCGTATTGTCCGTTCACCTGTGACTCCTTGAATCGAAAATGTCATATATACAGAAACAAATAAATAAGATTAAAACAAAAGTGTTTGGGTGACCTTCTTTCCCGCTAAAGGCCACTCAGCTTTCCATCCTTCCGCGGTCGGTAAATGAATACCAGCTAACATGGACCAATTTGAAGCGGCTGCCAATTGCGCCTTTACATGCTTCCAGTCCGCTGGGGATAAATGTATCAATGTAAAGTGCCTTTGCGCATATCCATATGGAAAAGGCGCTATACAAATAAATACCTTTACTTTACTAAACATAAGAAATAAATTCCTTGATATAAAACGAAATGAGAAATTTGTTGACTAACAATACCTGAACTAGTACCTGCATGTGTTATTTCGTTGGTTTAGTAATAGTGGTTTAGCTTTTGACTGTTCTATTTCAATGTTCGAATTTTCAATTTTAAAGCATCTCAGGGCTGAAATATTGTGTCTGTCTGAAAAAATGTACTGTTACAAGCCATTTCTGAGTTACAAGATTTTGAATTTTTATTACAGGTCAAGTCAATCGACATGTATGACAAACAAGTAAAGCGTATTGCAGAGCAAATCCTTGATAGTCCCAGAAAAGAAGAGAATTCCCTCTACGAATCACCCTTAAAACACACACGGGCAACCCAATTGCACAGATCCCCTACAAGAACAGTACAGGCTACCCAGACGGAAGACCTCCCTAATTTCTCTGATTTAAGTGTGAACGTAGACACAGAAACTTCCATATCAGAAGATGAAGAGAATAAAGATCCAAACAAAACAGTCAGAACTGCTGGTAAACGAGGAAATCTCACGATTGGGACTCCCTTAAAAACTACATCTGTTAAGAAATTCGTTTCACTAAGCAAAAAAACCCCAGCAAAGAATGAATGGTCGAGCATGAAGCAGAGAGTTCTTAGTTTAACGCAGCAAGTGTCTGCTATTCGTAAGTCAAAAGAAGCCGCTGTGAAGGCGATGAACGAACAAAAGGAATTGAGTGATAATTTACAAGCTGAGTTAAACCGTGTGTTACAACGACTTCAAATCAGCAAGAACTCGGTACAGGTAAGGTAGAAATCTCTTACAGAGATGGTGGCATGTTGGTGGAAATCCACGAATACGCAATAGATGGCGACTTGTACATTTACCCATAATTCCTAGCGCCTAAACGTCTAAAATTACCCAGAAAATCGCAAAGAGTGAATCTGTAATTCCAAATTTGACACACACAGTGTTGTTAGTACAGGGAAGAGTTTTACCAGTTTTACCTTCTCTGGGCTTCTTTTATGGATGTAAGTTTCGCAATGTATTATGGTATTACGTACTGCCGCCATCTTGTTCAGAACTGCCAATGCGACAACAGACACCATGGAAAACCCAGAACACGTTTGGTCTTTAAAATTTTGAAACTTGGTAAAAAAATTGGTAGAGAAACTAATGAAACTTTTATTCAGTTAGTTAAAACAAATTATTTTGCTTGGTCATAACGAAATGAAATATTCTTGAATTCATCAGTCAGACTTTTTCTCAAATTAAAACTGCTGAGTTCCTATCGGGAATCGAACCCGTGATCTTCTGATTACCGGTCTGACAATCTACCCACTGAGCAACAAAAACCCGCATAGGGGGCTGTCACTTCACTTTGCTCGGTGTATTGAACACCGGGTATATGTAGTTACTGCCAGGCTCAATATACCTGTACAGTGAATACAGTCAAACCTCTCTCAGACGGACACTTTCGGGACCGGCCTTAACTATGTTCGTCTTAGAAAGGTGTCCGTCTTATAGTATACAGTAAATGACTGAGAGAACTCACGGCAGGGACCAAGATTTGGTGCCCGTTTTTGGAGGGGTTCGACTGAAAATACCTAGGGTTATCTGTCCTGTACTCAGAAATCGAAAGTATTTACATTTGTCAATTACTACTCCAACAATTTTAAAGATAACAAATATTAAGTGTTCGTAGGCAAAATAGTGCTTTTTCTTTATTTTTCTGTTCAGTCAATCCGATTGGCTTTGAGTTGACACAATTAAATGTTGTTTGTACTGCCATCGAATGTTAAAAACAAGTTTCTGAGATTTTGTTCAACATGTATTCAGACCTTGACAGAGGATCTCAAGAAATGTATGGAAGAGAAACAATCCTTGCTGACTGAGAAAAAAGATGGGAAATTCACACACCACTCACTGATTGAGTGGAGACGTCTTGAAGAAAGGTTAAGGGTGAGTTTGGTTTTAATTTATGTTTACGCTCTAAAATGCAAAGAATGTTAAAAGTTTCTTGGTGCAGACTGACTGACAAACTGAAGTGTTCTTCGAGGGTATAGGTTAGTTTTGATTCGCTTGATATCAAAAACTAACTTATATACCATCACGATTGCTGCAATCTGATTGGCTATAACCTCACAGTCACTATCTGTTGAGCGTTAGACAACAAATAGCGATAGCCGATGTTTTCAAACAAAACAAACAATGGTGGATTCTTTAAACATGTAAAAAAAAAAACAAGTCAGTAACCATCGGTTTGAGTTTGATAGTAGTATACTAGTTGGTTTTTACTGATTAACAGTCATGAGGTGAAATATTCTATGAGTCAGTATTTAACAACTATCCCCAGAAGGGGAGGTGAATAGCGGTGGATATATCTAGAGCTAGACACCGACCCTGAGGGGGATAGTTGTTTTAGTATTTACCAGAAGATAGGGATAAAACGCACTTCATTTTTCAAAGAAAGGACAAAATTTAAGTTTTTTCTATTTCTAACACGTGCGCTTCGTGTTCAGGGTTTTTTGAAGAACATAAATGTGGATTTTAAGCACATTTTGAAAGAAAAAAATTTGTCTATATTAAAACCAAAAAGCCAAATATTGTTGTCCTCTTCGTGTTTTCTGGAATGGTTCTTCGTTTAAAGCAATAATTTTCTCGTCTATAACTAACGGGTAACGCGACGCCATTTTGACTACCGCCTTAAAATCAACTAATAGTCACGGATATTGCGAGATACGGGAGCCAATCAGAGGGCGCGAAAATGGATATTGGTTGCTTTGGTAAATACTAAATTCAACTCGTCGCTTGACTTCGAAGTCTAATTGTTAATTTACAACGACTCTAGTGCGAGTCTGATCTGATATAAGTAAACATGTTTTCAGATTCTTTTCGAGGCTATATCTGAATTAAAATCCCACCTCGCCTGCTCCGTCCCAAGATTTTGACATATAACCCCTCCCTGTACTCTTTACACTGCATGGCTACTTATTCCCTAACCCCTCCCCTATTGAATCCAAGCTCTTAATCATTATCCTCAAAGCTCTCCACGGCGATCAAGCGCCACAATACATTACCAACCTGATCACTGTAAAGCACAACTCTGCATACTGTCTACGCTCCAACAACGCACTCCATCTTGTTCCTCCTAAGCGCGTCACCTGCAAGACGCTTAACGGCTGCTCATTCGCCGCAGCTGCTCGCAAAATCAGACTCCCTCCTCAGATGAGGAACTTCAACGAACTGAATAAGTTCAAAGGACAGGCAAAAACCTATCTTTTCCAAAGAGTATTTAATCAAAATTAATCAGTTTAAGTTTACACAGATAAAATATTAACTAGCAGTTTAAAAATAATTGATATATTCATTCTATAATGGAAAGTGAAGAAAATGAAAGAAAATCAAAGCTTCATTTATGCTACCCAGAGTTTCACGCGTTGGACGTGATCCTCAGGCAACTGCTAAGAAAAAGCGAATACACATTCATAACCCCGTGTATTCACTTTTTCTTAGCAGTTGCCTGAGGATCGCGTCCAACACGTGAAACTCTGAGTAGCATAAACGCAGCTTTGATTTTCTTTCATTTTTTGACTTTCCATTATATAATTCGCTACAGTCCAGCCAGTTGAGCACTCTTTCCGATGAAAAAGTCTTTTCATCTACCTTTATTATATACTCATTCTACTTATAATATTTCTTTTTTATTGTTACCGTTTTATGTAAATCTGCGCATTTGATCATATTTGCATGGAATTATAATTATTGTTATTTTTAAAATTGATATTTAAAAAAACTCGTTAGTTTTATACTTGTACTTGAACTTTTTGACTGACAGTTTCGCGGTTAACTTCCAATTACTATTTGATACAGACCTCTTCAGGCGAGTGTTCGCGACTGTCTTATCTAGTGAAATCGTTAAGGAACGAGAACGAGAAACTGAAAGAGGAGTTGAAAGAAGTTCAAGACCGGTACGTTTTGCTCTGTTGTTTTTACGTTACCCCTTCACCCCAAGAGTGCCCAATGATGAGTTTAGAAATTTTCATAACTTAAATGGCTGTAATATTTCTATGAGTAGTTTGGTTTTTTTTCATAATTCAACTACCAGTGGTTTTGAATGGTGAAACTTTGTATTCTCAGAGCTAACCAACTTAATTTATATTTCAAGATTCTGTAAGGAGAAGATTGATGTGGATGATTTATGTTCAAATTTCATATTCTCAAAACCAGTCAGCATGTGTTCTAATATTACAGTAAGAGAAGATAGATGTTGATGATTTAAGATCAAATTTCGTATTCTCAAAACCAATCAGCTTATTTTATATTGACTCTGTAGGGAGAAGATGGATGTTGATAAAATATAATCAAATTTCATATTCTCAATACCAATAAGCTTATTTTTATCGATTCTTTAAGGAGAGGATAGATGTTTATTTAAGTATGATAAAATTTCATATTCTCATATTCTCATGTTCAGCATGTATTTTAATGTTACAGCAATGAGAAGGTAGATGTTGATTTATGATCAAGTTTGCCTGATGAACAGTAACTGTTTTGTATTTTTTTTTTTTTTTTTTAAATTTCAGCTGCATGTACAGTTTATATCTGTAATTGTTTAAGTTTACATATTCTTAGAACTAATTCGCGTGTTTTCTATTGTTACAAAAAGGAGAAGCATAAAGCAAAATACAGTCTTTCCCAATTTTCGTTCTCTGTCTGTTCTGAGTGCACTATTTCTTTTGTATTTGAAGTTTGTTCTTCTTGCATGCTTCCTACTGTCCTTTGAAAAACTTTCATGCAAAATGGATTTACAAACTTCTCAAAACATGTACAAATAACAAAATATATGTTACAAGAAAGGTTATATCTCATCTTATAACGAGCTTATAGCTCACTTACGGTTCGTCTCTAAAGTTATTAATCTTGTTAAGATTATTATTATTTTTAAAGTTTTGGACACAATTAAATAGTGTACAAGGAACAAAGCTTCCAAGTTACGTAAAGATGACATTAGGAAGTTAAAAGCTTTTGTTTTGTAAGAGTTTACAAATCATACCACATTAACATGTCTCTTTACTGTCTTGCCTTCAGACTTGCAAGAACCGAACGTGCTGTAAACCAGAAAAAAATCCTTGTTGAAGAAATGAGAAACAAGCTCAAAGATGTTCAGGACAAGGACGAAAAAGAAACAGGAGTAAAGGTATAATCCATTATAAGACTATCTTGAAGAAAAGTTTTGATTTTTTGTGTTTATATATTTATATACTGTATATACACATTGCATTCTACGTTTTAAAACTTTTTATATCTAATATGTTAGACAACCTTGACACTATTGAATTAAATAAGTTTTCATTTAATTGTGTTGTTTAGCTAACATAATCTGAAGATGGCCGACGAATTACAGCCGAATTATTATTATTATTATTATTATTATTATTGTTATTATTATTATTATTATTATTATTATTATTATTACTGTTTTTGTTGTTATTATCAGTTAAACATTGAATGACTTCTGGTTTTAACTTTTTGTATACAACTGTATAAGCTACTTGCTTGCTAAATCCTTTCTCAAGCCTAAGTGGCTCATTAGGCCAGCGCTTATCTCCGGTTTCCGTAGAGCAAAGTGACTTCCCCTGGACAGAACACTAATCCATCGCAGGTTAGGCCCCAAGAGAAGCTGATACTCATTTATACAGCTGAGTCCACTGGATCAAATTCAGGTAAAGTGTCTTGTTAAAGAACACAACACAGTGGACTGACAGGGGCTCGAACTCGCGATCCTAGGATTCCGGTTCAAACACGCTTACCGCTCGGCCACAGCGCCGCCGATAACTCTGTGTCCGAGTCAATTCATTGATTATAAGGCGTGTTCTTCAATCCTCTTTCTGGTTTACCTCCAGAGAGAGCTTGAAGATAAAGTTCGACGCATTACCGGGAGAGAAATTCAAATGAAGATGCAGGTAAGTTGTTGCTACCTAAATCAAGTTAAGAGCCAGTATAAAGATATTAAGGTGGCTTCGTTGTTAAGATACTATATTGATTGAGACTGTTTAAGAGTTTACTGCTTACCCTGAAGAAGCTATTTTTTGAACTTTGTGAACCGATTTAACGAATAAAAATAAGCGCAAATTCGAATCACTACGGGTTTTATTTAATTTGGAACCAAAACGATACGGACACTTTGGGAAAAAAATTATTCGCATTAAATCAGTATCCGTATTACCCTTTCTCGAGCCAAATAACCCATAAGACCGGCGCTTATCTCCGGTTTCTGTAGTGTTAAGCGGATGAGAGTCTTTGACTCCACCTGGACAGGTCACTAATCCATCGCAGGTTAGCCTGTAGCAGAACTGGTACTCATCTGAGTCGATTTGAACAAAGTCAGTTAAAGTGTCTAACTCAAGGACACAACACAGTAGTCCTGACCAGGCCTCGAACTCGCGGCCCTAGGATTACGAGTCGAACACGCTAACCGCTCGGCCACTGCGCTGCCGACTGTCTGGGAATTATACGCGGTTCTTAGTTATATCGCAATTTCTGATTTTTGTTTATGTCTTTACAACCTAGTGTGTTAGACGTGTTATCTGATTCTGTATTGCTCAAACAAAACTTGTTTTCGTGACGTAGGCTTGAAGTACGTTCTGCACTAGGTTAAAAATTCAGTTAGTTCTCAGAACAGTTTTCTTCATTATGCCAGTCTGTCGCCAGGCGCCAGTCTGTCATGCACGAGAACCGGGCTCGATTCCTGGTGCCGAACTTTCACTCAGATTCTTAGAATAACTGAGAAGAAGGTGCTACCTCTGCTTAAACATCTGCAAACATCTGCATCTGCGTCTTCTCGGATAAGGACGTTAAACTGTAGGTCCCGGGTTTGCATACCCCGAAGAGGACCTCGAGTTCTATTGCCCGTTCTCTCCTTCTTAATATGTTATAAAACAAAGCGAGAGAGTAACCGGGCTTTCAGCCGACAAACTCCGAAGTCACTGTTTAGCAATATGTCTACCTGTACAGGTGGACACACTAAAGAGACAGCTGGAGGCTGAAGGTGAAGACAGGCGTCAACTCCAGCAGCAGTATCTTCTTTGCCAGGAGGAGCTCGGAAAAAAGGTGAAGAATGTCTCCTGCGTTGGTTGTCAGTAAATTGATTAGTCAATTGTTTGATTAAGTTACGAGGAAATGAGTGAATGATGAAAAAATGAAAATCAACGCAGCCTTTGAAAGGGGAATCCAGTTTATGTAGTGGTCTTCACTGGCATCTTCCATCACTGCCCACCCGGGTTCTTATCATCAGACCACAGCTTACCCAATGACTAACAGGGAGTCGGGTTTATGTAGTGGTCATCACTGGTATCTTCCATCACTACCCTCCCCTCCGA
The DNA here is from genome assembly GCA_027575215.2 of Hydrozoanthus sils. Lineage (NCBI taxonomy): Eukaryota > Metazoa > Cnidaria > Anthozoa > Zoantharia > Hydrozoanthidae > Hydrozoanthus > Hydrozoanthus sils. The sequence continues at coordinate 12,302 of JAOBRD020620248.1, forward strand.
CCCCCCTGCATTCTTATGAGCAGACCACAGCTTACTCGAGTTAATGTAGTGGTCTTCACTGGCATCTTTAATCGCTGCCCACCTGGGTTCCTATCAATAGCTTACTCAATGACTGGCTTAAACTAAAAAAATTCACTGCCTGTTTTTATATAATGTTACATCCGTAGCCTTTGCTGTTTTATAGGAACAGCTCCTGACCTTTCTTTTGACAATTTATGAGGAAGTGTGAACTGATGTCAATGTTTGGGTACAGGTACGTCTTTTGGCACAGTCCCAGTCCCTGCGTAACCAAGCGGAAATGGTGGTAAGCGAAATGGAGAGTGCCGCAACAATGCAACTACAAGGATTAGCCAATAAGAGCGAAGCAGCTATAAAGCGGCTGCAAAGTAAACTAGACAAAGCAACTGAGAGAGGGGAAGAATTTCAGGCATTTGTTAAGGTAATTTGTTTGGTCTATTGTTTATCTTCCCTTAATAGAATGTAATTTGAAGACATCCCAAATAAGGAAACAGGGTTTTGGTTTGCAAAACTGGAGCATATTTATTGATAGTTTATGGATTATTTGTTTGTTTGCCCTTCCAATTTTTGATATATTAATTAAGAAGGTACTAATCTTAAGTAATCTACACTGCAGACTCTAGTAGAAGAGTTACTAAACGACATCCACAGAAGCAGACTTCAGCTTAGCCACGCAGATGAACAACTGAAGCGCCAGAACGAGGCAAAGCCTGCCATGAAATACGCACGTGACACTGCTCGCTCTATTTTAAACATGACATCATCCGATCTTGAAGACCTTCTCAATGAAGAAGTGTTGGAGGTTTGTGAATAACCTTTACCATAAACTGAGAGAAATTATCCATCGTGTATGAGAATAATTAGTGAAAATATTCATTGTCTCACGATGGGAGTTGTTTAGGCCCATGACGTTTCGACTATATCCACTTACCGCTAGCCATCTTCAGGCGATGCGTACTCGATAGTAGAGGGATTATTAAACAACAGCCAATATATACATCGCCTCAAGAAGACTAGGAAGCAGTCGAAGTGTCGCCATCCTCACCGGCTCACATTGTGAGTCATTTGGATATTTTCAATAAGCAATTCTTTCATGTCTTTAAGCTTCAGATTTTATTTACTACACTATCAAAACTTAAAGAAATTTGGAGAAATTCTATAATAATGATGATGATGTTGACATTGGTAAAGATAATAACAACAGCAATGACAGTGATAGTGATGATGTTGTAAGCTTAGAACTTAGAATAAATACTGGGAGGGCTAGCAGTGGTTGTGTTCTAAATTGTACGAAGGTGGATTTGCACCTTCGCCGATCTTATTGCTGGCATAGCGGACTGTTTTAAGGAATTTATAGTTTGTGGGCGCTATGTTAGCACGTCCACTGACCATAAGCAATGATCATCATCTTGAGAGTGACAATGATGGCTTTTCTCGTTATACGGTCTCGCATGATGAAAATATGAACAATAATTAATGAAAACAGTAATATGTTGCAGGCCAATGAACTGGAAAAGAAAGTGAAAAGAGAACGAGAATGGAAAGAAAAACTCGACGTCGCCCTTCGTTCCGAGGTAACAAATGTTTTAACTAATCAAACCCAAAACATCAAACTTGACGGAAGGTTACAGTCGCTAGGAGACTATAGAGTTTATTATGCTAACCAGATGGTTTCAAATGACTATCCCGAAAAAGATGGCGGCTGTATTATTTTACCACAATGCATTGCGAACCGTACACTGCTAAAAGAAACTCGGGGAGGGTAACAGTTGATAAAACTCTTCTTTGTACTAACGAAATTGTATGTGTCAAGTTTGAGGTTTACCAGATTCTCTCTGCGTTTTTGTGGGCATTTTCTGATGCGCTTGGAATTATGGGTAATTGTACACAGGGTTCTTACGGGTCCTGGAAATCCTGGAAAACCCTGGAAATTTTTTGAAGCCCTTGAAATTCCTGGAAACCCCTGGAAAAGCCCTGGAAATTTTTTCTTTAGCCCCGGAAAATTTCATAGAACTTTATAAAAAACTAAATTCAGTAAATGATGCATTTTTTTTCGTTTCAAGTAAAAATTAATATTTTAGACTTAATTTTTACATGTCCGGGTATTACATCAAGTTCAATAAATACGAATTTTTACGACACTAACTACTAAAACGTTGTTTAAACAGGTGATTCGGAACGATATTATTTTCATTCCGGGTTTAAAGAACCCTAAAAAAGCCCTGGAAAACCCTGGAATTTTTGAAATTCTAAAGGTGTACGGACCCAGTATACAGGTTGCTATCGTTTGATTGAAATCATTTTGGGTACTGTTTGTCTGTGTGCTTTATCGTACTAGAAGTACACGACGTTTAAAAATTAGTTTTCAGATTCTTCATAAGCAAGAGTTACTGTAACAGTTACACATTTTGTATTCGACGCGTTCGTTTTTAACCTTTATAACAACAGAAATCATGAGACGACGAAATGTAACTTTTTCGTTTCTCTTACATTTCTATAATTTCGTTTGTCAGATGACTAACAACTATCTTCAACGTATATGGAATGCGTTTTGAAAAGCTGTGTTTGTTTATGTTTCACCCAACAGAGCATGTTTGCTGTGCCGTTAATGCAAATTCTTCTGGATATCTTGGAAGAAAAGTCGTCCTTACAAACACAACTCAACCGTCTCGCGTTCGAAGCCTCGATATGACGAAAAATATAAGTTATTTCATTGGACCTAGTCGAAAATGTACATAAAGCACTGGTATCCTGTACTTCTGATACTCGCATTGTATTTAAGTTAAATAGACAATATATACAACAGTATTATGTTTATACAATATACAAAAAATTATTAAACTTTAACAGTTAATAATAAAATGAGATAAGTGCTTGAACTCCAACGGATTTGTGTTCCAGACCCCGCTGTTAGCCGATCAACGCTTGCGTTCTTTCAACGTTATCTAGTTCTGTTATTTACGAAATAGACAGTTCAAAGACCACCGAAATGGGGTAGTCTTTTGGTCGATTCTCGATAAATCTTTATAACATTGTTATTTAAAAATATAAGCTAACCTTTTTATAAATCTCATAAATCAGCTAATTTTTGGTCGATTCCTTGTCCATCCTCAACTTCTTCAAAAATCCGCTAAATTTCTTCTAAAATCTTAAAAACCAGGGGTTTTTTTTGATCGATTCTCGACAATCATTTATTAACATCGTACCTCGTGAAACTCCAAAAAAGAGCAGAAGCTTGGAAGAAAACAAGAAGACACGAAGGATGGTAACAAACCCCCGGATATTATTCCCTGACGTCATCAGTCTCCTGTCACACAACTCAAGCAAAACATTGCTGTGAAGCTTATTAGAAGTCAGCTAGCAAAAGAAAATCTGAGTATCATTTTGCATAATACCGGAAGTATAAGCAGATATTAATACGTCCACGAGCTAAGCCATGCTAAAACGAAGAGTCGTTCGATTATAGTTTACTGAAGTATAGAATGATCAAGGTTTTCAAATACACAGATGATAAACAAATTTGTGTAAACATCTCTATGGATTTCTTAAGCAAACTTGTTGCCGTATTCACGAAACAATGGCTGAACGTGTTTATTGCCGCCGTTGTTTTACTTGTCTTTTATTGCTATGGTACAAGCAAAAGACGAAGATTGGAAGCAAAATTTTCTGGATTGCCCAGACCGAAAACTTTGCCTTTTATTGGCCATCTGCGTGACTTAGTCCGGCACAAAGGTCAAAGATTGATGATTATTACAAACAATACGGCAAGCTGTTTAGCATGTCTGCGATAGGTTTCACAGAAAAGTCAAGCTTGGTTACAAGTGTCTGAACTGGGGATGATAAAACAGATAATGGTGAAGAACTTCTCGAGCTTTCACGACAGACCAGTAAGTGCAAATGTAAATATATTGTTAGAAGTTTTTGTATAGATTCGTCCATTTAAGTAAAATTGTCTTCGTTGTTTTGTGCCGAGACTAAAATAGTGATCTCAGTAGAAACCAACTGGTATGCTATCAAGAGTGCTGCAATCTGATTGGCTAACCTACTCAGTGCCTTACTCTGTTGAACGGTGTTTTGAAACAAAAAACGAATGGTGGGTTCTTTAAACTCTTGTTTTTCAATAAGTATATACTAGTTGTGGCTATCCTTGGAACCAAGAAGTATAACAAAACTACAATTACAGTTACAACTTTTATTTCTCATTTCCTTTGTTTCTTTTTTAACTTTACAGAAGTTTCTATACCATATTATAATTCACTTGTATTTTTTATATTTCTAATTTCAAAAAATATATATAGACAATAATTTTTAGGAAAAGAACTTGGATCTAAGTTAACCACAAGGTTTTCAAGTTAGGTACCAGTCTTGTTAAGTGTATTTTTTTTGTAGCTTTCGCTCACACACAGATGCCAAAGGCAATGCAACAAAGGCAAAAAAACCCAGCAAAATTAATGAAAAGACTAAAAATTACAACGTAAGAAAAAACACGACATTTCCAAATTTGGTTGTAATTTCGTTTCACTTTTAGGAACCAATTTGCCTAAGTAGTAGATGCTGTTTAGCTATTTTGCAAAAACAAGTCTTTGAGGTTTTTTAATTCTGTGGGAAGCTTTTGCCAAATACGAGATTCTGTTGAAGTTATTGTCTGTTTTCCTTTATTTGTTCTTGCCTCACCTTGTAAAGATTGTTATTTGCAACATATCTAGTGTTATAATCGTGAACATCCTTGGCATAAAGGAAGTAATCTTTAAAAATAGATGGCAGATTTTTATTCTGCCAGTTGTGTGTTAACTTTAATAATTGTAACTCAAAGGTATTTTGTAATGACCAAATGTCAAGAAGATTGAGAAGAGTTAAGTTCGTTTCTTCATTGTTAAGGGTTTTAAGCCAAAGCTGGTCTTACGTAGAGTCGTGCATCTATGATGTTTTAGAGCCCTGACTAGTTCGTCAACATCTAACTTCTCTTTTACACTTATAAATCCAATGTTAGACACTTGTTAACCAGAAAAAGGGACTTAACAAACAGGTAAAACAACAGGCCTAGAGCTGCGTTGTCCGAAGGCCGGTTAACTTTAAATATGGTTTAGGCCAAAATTCAAACAGTAATTTTTTCTCTTAGGAAAAAAAAATTGCCAGTCTCTTTGAGGTTCAGCCTTTGAACAACTGGGTCCTTAAGGTTAAATACATGGTTCTGATGAAAAGCCTAGCTTGTCTTCCCTCTACGTGTGAACTTACAACCATATATTAACTTTGCTATTATTACAACGTTAGAACCTCTCAAGCTATTCATGCAAGCCGTAAAATTGCTCTTTTAAGAAATCTGATAAAATGTTTAAGAGATTATATATAGGGGCTCAGATGAAATTGCTTACCTCGGTAGAACGTGCCAACCTTCATGCAAATAAACTACGTGAGCGCCAATATTTTGTTAAATGCTTATTTTATTTGTTTCTTTTAAACTAGAAATTTGCAAGTTTCCCTCCTTCCCTGTAAAACATGTTAGCTGTGTTAGAAGGTGATGAGTGGCGACGAGTTCGCAACACTTTAACACCAACATTCAGTGCACACAAGATGAAAATGATGATACTGCTGTTGAATCAGTGTGTTGAGGTGATGCTAAAGAAACTCTCCAAAGTGGCAGATTAAGGTGAAAGCTTCAATATACATAGGTTGGTTTTGTTAGGCCATGTTAAACATAGAGAAATAAAAGATTGACAGGTAGTTTACACGGTTTGCAATCAAATTTACAGATAATAAGCAGGGTCAGCTCAACGAATTTGCAGCTAATTTACAGAGTTTCCAATTAGATTTACAAACAATTTACAAGGTCAGATCGATAAATTTATAGCTACTTTACAAGTTAGCTTAAATATTTACATGTGTTTTACAGATAAGGTTTTAACCTGAAAACGTACATTTTGTATGTAACTTTTGATTTACATACAATTTACATGTTATTTACAGTGAAACTTCTAGTTTACAAGTCTACCCTGTACATTCTTTTTACCGTAATATTTTATGAGTTTGCTGAAATTAATCTTTAAAGATTATAAAATTGGATCAGATACTGTGTTTTTAAGAAACAAGCCAATATTGTTCAAGCAAAACTAGCTTACATCGATTGCCTACTAGATGCACGCTCACCGAGTGGAGTAGTTTGGTTTTTAAAGTCCATTTTTTATCCAAGAAAACTGTTGTCACCAAAAATAAAACTTGCATTTTCAGATGACAGCAATGCCTTACCCTTGATGTCATCATGCCTTCTGCATTTAGTATCAAAACTGACTGTCAAACGAACCCTGATGATCCAATCATTGCAAAAGCGAAAGCCGGTTTCAGCCAGTCAGCGGCACAGAAGATTCTCTTTCTATTATTGTCTGTGTTACCATTCAGAGAATTATTGAGGAATACACGAGTCATTTAAAGGTTTTATTTGACAATATGTTGACAGTAGTTGGTATAGCACAAGAAATGGTTGATACGAGGAAGCGAGGGGAAGAATCGGGGTGAAAGGTATGAAATACAGAAGTGTCGCCTTGTTCAATTTGGTTGCGCTTAAAAAAACATTTCTCTCAATTACGTTTAGTTTCATTGGGTAGCACAAATCCCTCCAAACTTTTCTTTGAGTAGGCCTTAGTACTTTTTGAACTGGGTTACGTCTCTACTAAAAATGATAGCTTCAGTTAGATAAAACTACACATGGGACACCTTTTCAGTTTTCGCAGCCGAGTTGCTCAACGCTTGACGTATCAGTCGTGGTATCAAATTAAACCCTGGATAGCGTTCAACAGCTTTTAGACGCTTCGGGGCCTGGTGTTACTGTTTAAGTTCAAAGCGATCTCTTTGCAAATTGCCCAGGGAAATATTTTGTAAGCAGAATGCCTTAGGGCTTTCTTTGTCGTGTTTACTTACCAGCATTAATCAGGGACACAGCGCATAATTTCTTGTACACGTGATGACTATTTTCGTCAGCGTTAACGGCATAAAAGCATAAACAACGAGCTACACATAGCTGTTGCAACTTATCACGCAACGCGATTGCAAGACAAAGTGCTTGAAAAATTACCTCTTGTAACATGGCCTTTACTAACAGTCGAGATTGTATCTGCTAGGTGTACAAGGTGCTCCTAGCTACAAGCACTGCTGTTTTAACAAAAACCAACATATTCCTAAAACCTTGAAAGGTTTAATGTAGTATTATGCTTCCGTGTGTTCCGCACGAAATTTATTACCATAACGGTGCTTTTAAAATTGTAGGATTTGCTTTAATTGATGTTGTCAGCCGAAGTCCCAGAGAACGCAAAAAGTAAACTCATTGATGATGAGATATTTGCAAACACCATTGTTTTTCTTCTTGCCGGTTACGAGACCTCAGCAACAACTCTTGGAATGGTTTTTTACCATCTGGCAACCAATCCAGATGTACAGGAAAAACTTCAAGAGGAGATTGACAGCGTGTGGAGTGATGCGGCGAAAATGCCAACCTATGACACAGTGCGAGAATTACCTTACTTTGATATGGTAATGTCTGAGATCCTCAGGTTGACACTACCCGGTAAATAAAACAAAGACAGACTGAATAAAAGGTACCATGCCTTGATATGGTAAAATCTGAGACCCTCAGGCTGTGTCCACCTGGTAAATCATGCAGACAATAAATGAGGTACCATGCCTTGATATGGTAATATCTGGGACACCAAGTAGGTGTCCACCAAGTAAATAATACATAGAGAAAAAATAAAGTAGGTACAACATACGGTGATATTAAGACACTCAAAGCAAGTCGAACCTGTTCTAACTTTTATATAGTAATATCGTAGGTGTTCTGCTTCAGTCAAGCTGGTAAATAATTTATTATGGATGGATAATATATAAACAGTGCACGGCTTTCCACGGTTTTATGTAGTATCATCTATGATATTCAGCTTTTCTTGTTCAGACTGTTGTCATAATCAGATGGTACAAGGACTACCATACCAATCCTGAGCCTATGGGGAAAATATATCATAGGAAGACAACCCATGGATACTAATAGCATGATGGTTGCAATATCTCAGGCACGATGGCTGTATTTACTTGGTCATTAACATGGAAAAGTTTTACGCATTCTGTAAATCTTCCCAGGACTTCTTTACCTTTTTGAGCTAGATAAAAGTGTTAGGTTATTACTGAACCTTGATTAAACAGCAAAACAGAGGCCTAAATCTAAAACTTTAATCATCAGTTTCTGTTGCGTTATATTTCAACAGGGACCACCATAGCGTGGGAGGCAAAAGAAGACTGTGCCATTCAAGGTATTATAGTGGAGGAGGGAACGCCCGTATTTGTGCCAGTATACATTATTCATCGTGACCCTAAGATTTGCCCAAAGCCAGAGATGTTTGACCCAATACGATTTTCTCCCGAAGTTAAACAGTCACGTGACCCCTATACCTACTTACGATTCGGCCATGGTCCTCATAATTGTATCGCTATAAGGTTTGTACAGTTGGAGATGAAGCTAGGCCTAACTCGAATCTTGAGGAAATTGCAATTTTTAGGTTGCTCCTGAAACAGTTATTCCATCCAAACTAACCCAACGAGTAACCCTCTCTGTCTCACCCCCTGATAGGGTTATGCTGAAAGTTTCAGAAAATAAGAGCATGCACGTGGGCTCTGATAAATTTCTGCACCAAGTAGACTAAGGCCAGCTTAATTATCTGGCTCAATTGGTCAAAACCATGCTTTATCAAACTACAAAGAGTAACTATCATAGCGTCTGTTACTTTGTTTGATTTCTGAAAGAAACCACAAGTGTCAAGGTCAAAGTGCGAGTTGCCCGATTCTATTTACGGTGAGACAATTATCTGCCGTGTTTGATATTTGTGTCGCTGCTTCGCGAGGCGAATTTGGCCGAACACTAGAGCTCTCTGTGTGCGCCAGGCTTAAAGCTTTTGGGTTCAGAGCTAGACTGTGGAACCAAAAAATTCCACTCTGATTCATCCGTTCAACGATTTTTGGATGCGTACAGACCCAAGCTAAGTTTTTGCTAAAATAAATTAAGAAACTAAAAAGAATGATTGTTTCTTTGGTAGTTGATCAAAAGATGATGACCTTGGATGACAGACTTTCATAAATGCTCCTGCTGTTCATTTCTTGGAAAATATTTAGACCTCTTACAAAATGGCTGTCTTACATGGTTTGGACTGGGAATAAGTGCATGTGAGCACTCATCAGTAAACAACTCACAGTACTTGATCTTTTATGTCAGTCACTCACCTCACTCAGAAATGCTTGATAAGGAACTCACAGTGGTGAGGTGAATGACTGACACCCAAGGTGGTGCAGAGTTGACTTCAGTTGACAGTAAATTTGTACTCCACGCCACGCTGCGAATTATTTAATCAATCACACCCTTGACACTGAGCAAAGTTTTCCTAGATTTTTCCTTGACGAACTGTCTACCTTCACTAGTAATCCTTAGTAACTATTAGCGACTGATCAATCTTTGTATTTAGTTAAAGTGTTCTTACGTTTGACTGACTTACATTTTATTTCATGCTAGCATCATCTTCCGTTTGTTTGATTACTCCATCGGTCACGATTTGATCATCGTGATATATCTTTAAAGATTAGTTATTTAACAGCGTGTAAGCCTAGAGAGAAATAGAAATAGGAAAGAAACGAACAGAAATGAGTACTCTCAAAAGCCAATAAACACGCCAAGCGTTAGTATCGTTGCTGAAATACACCGTAACAAGTATATATAGACCAAAAAATAGCTGATTTCTGAAATTAAAAGAATTTAAACGAGTTTTTTTTTAAAAAAATATTGAAGTTAACCGAAAATTAACCAAACTTAGCTGATTTTTTTTGAAATTTATAAAGATTTTTGCGGATTTTCGCAAAACAGTGTTGAGATTAAGAAGAAAAGTCGTCTTTACAAAACACATTAATAAAACTCTCGGTATGACGAAAAATATTTAACACTTATAACTCTGTGTATTGGCAGAGTATCTAATGAGCACCGAAGGTAGATAATCATTAAGCCACTACCCACCAAAATTGTTATAGACTGAGTGGTTTAGTACATGATAGCGAGGCAAATCTATGGAAAATTCCGTTCACAAAAACGAAACACTTTTATTACTTAAATGACTGAGCGTGGCGAGACTAGCGCGTGTAACAAACTTGTTTTGACAGTTTGTCAACTACAGAGAAATTCTTTAGGCTGTTATAAATACCCCGTGTTTTTGTATCAAACACAGAGTCTTCTGGCAGTAGGTGTACAGATAATCTACTGGCAGTGGGTGTATAAATAGTCTACTGGCGGCGGCCGTACAGAAAGTCTTTGGCATTGGGTGCACAGAGAGTCTACTGGTAGTAACTAGGTGTACAGATAGTCTTCTGGCAGTAGGTGTACAGATAGTCTACTGGCAGTGAGTGTATAAATAGTCTGCTGGCGGCGGGTGTACAGCGAGTCTACTGGTAGTAACTAGGTGAACAGATAGTCTACTGGCAGTGGGTGTATAGATAGTCTACTGGCGGTGGGTGTACAGAGAGTCTTCTGGCATTGGGTGTACAGCGAGTCTACTGGTAGTAACAAGGTGTACAGAGAGTCTACTGGCAATAGGTGCACAGTGTCTACTGGCAGTGGGTGTACAGAGAATCTTCTGGCAGTGGGGGTAAAGAGAGTCTAGTGGCAGTGGGTATATAGAGAGTCTACTGATAGTGGATGTACAGAGAGTAACCTCAGATCAATAGACCTCTTTCAAAAATTGCTGTCAAACCTGGTTAGGACTGTAAACGAGTGCATGTTAGTGAGGTCATAAAGGCCTCATTTTTAATGAAAGTCTGCTCAGCACAATATTGTGTGTCAAGTTCATTCACCTCACCAATTTGAGTTCCTTATTAAGCGTCTCTATTTGCGGTGAGTGACTGACATAAAAGATCAAGCAGAATACCGTAAAGTGTGTTAACTTTATGGTGGTAAGGCCACTGTGTTTTGTTCTTGAGCAAGACACTTGACCGATTTGTTCCAGTCGACTCAGCTCTATAAATGAGTACCAACTTCTGCTTGGGGCTAACCTGCATGTGATTAGTGTTCTCTCCCGAGGGAGTCACAGACTCTCATCAACTTACCATTTCCAAAACCGGGGACAAGCGCCTAATATGCCACTTAGGATCGAGAAATGGTTTAGCTTTAGCCCAGATTAACAAAAGAGAGTCTACTCTGCACAATATTGTGTGCCAAAGCTATTTATCTTACCGATTTGAGTTCCTTTTCAAGTATGTTTCAGTGCGATCAGTGACTGACATAAGAGATAAAGCACAGTACTGTAGACTTTCGTTACTAATAAGGCCTTTATGGGCACATTTACATGCACTTGTTCCAAGTCCAAACCAGATTTGACAGCCATTTTGAAAGAGGTCTAAATTTGTGTTATCTGAAAAATGAAAAGCTGAAGCATTTACAAATGTCTGTTATCCCAGGACATCATCTTTCTATTAACTACTCAAGTATATCCCCAGAGGAGCACTAAATCTATTTAGTTTCTTACTTATTTTACAACTTTATTGTATCTAATACAGTTCGTTGATGGATGAAAAAAATGTGTTTGAATCGGGGTGGAATTATTTTTTCCAAAGTATAAGGTCTGTACTTCATATACCTTAAGGCTTTATTTTAAGCACGGCACATACGAGAAGAAAAAACTAAGCTCGCCAGACAGAAAGCTCAGCCAGTTCCTCTTACGTTCGGAAGTTTTTTTTTCAGAATTTCGCCTCGCGAGGCACGACATATAGTTGTCTCACCGTTAACTAAAACCGGGCAACTCGACCTTTGACTCCGTTTTAATTTTTTACAGGAATCAAACAAAGTAGCAATTGTTATAATAGTTGATCGTTTATTAAAATAACATGATAAAGCATGGTTTTCGATCAAATGAAGCAGAATAGCCGGTCTTAGTCTACTCGGTCCAGCGGCCGAGCGGTTAGCGTGTTCGACTTGTAATTCTAGGGTCACGAGTTCGAGCCTCGGTCAGACCACTGTATTTTTTGTGAGTAACTTTCAGTATAACCCCATCATGGGGTGAGAGAAGACTTGTTGGGTTAGCTTGGGCGGAATCTCTGTTTCGGTCGAAACATTAAATTGGAATTTCTTCAAGACTCGAGTTAGGGCTAACTTCATCTCCATCTGAGCAAACCTCATCCCGATACAGTTATGAGGACCATGGCCCAATGGCATGTAGGTATAGGGGTCATGTGATTGTTTGACCTCGGTAGAGAATCGCATTGGATCAAACTTCTCTGGCTGAAGCCAAATCTTGGGATCACGATGAATGCTGTATACTGGCACAAATATGGGCGTTCCCTTCTCCACTTTAAAACCTTGAATGATACAGTCTTCCTTTGCTTCCCGTGATAGGAAAAGCCCTGTAAAAACATAACGCAATAAAAATTGACGATGAAACCTAGTTGTGCTTCTGTTTTGTTGGTTCAGCACGGCACAGAAATAATCTGACACTGTTAGCTAGTTTAGTAAGATAAAGTTCTTGTACCGATTTACAGAATGGATTACACATTTTATGTGGTATTTACCAGGTGACTATGTATTATTTTCCTGGTCGAAACAGCCTAAATGTCTCACATGTAACTATATCAAGATTTGGTACCTTGTATCCAGTCAGTCTATGTATTACTTACCTGGTGGACACAGCCTGAGGGTCTCAGATATTACCATATCAAGATACGGCATTTCATGTATTATCTCATAGGATGGCATTTTCTCCTCATCCTTCCACACGCTGTTAATCTCCTCTTGAAGTTTCTCCTGTACATCTGGATTGGTTGCCAGATGGTAACAAACCATTCCAAGAGTTGTTACTGAGGTCTCGTAACCGGCAAGAAGGAAAACAGTGGTGTTTGCAACTATCTCATCATCAGTGAGTTTACTTTTCCCGTTCTCTAGGACTTCGACTGACAACATCAGTTCAAGCAAATCCAACAGTTTTAAAAGTACCGTTATGGTAACAAATTTACGCAAAGAAGCATACTATATTATTACATTAAACCATTTCAGCTTTTGTTTAAACGGCAATAATTGTAGGCACCCTGTGCGCCAAGTAGATAGAATATGTTAGCAAGAGTCCATCCTAACGTTCCTTTCACTTGTTGCTGTTGTTGATGCTTTTCTGTCGTTATTGTCGATGAAAAAAGTCAACACGTGGAGAAAAATTTTGCGCTGTGTGCCTGGCCATGGCTGGTAACTTAATACGACAAAGAAGGCCCAAACGCATTTTGGTTAGAAAAGATATTCTATAGCAATTTGTAGAGGATCGCTTTGGACTTACCTAGAAACACCAGGGCCGAGTTGTTTTTAAAAAAGTTGATGAACGCCAATCAAGGCTATATCTAATACCACGACTGATACGTCAAGCGCTGAGCAACTCGGCTGCGATAACTTATTAGAAAGTGTTTACGAATTCCAATCTAGTCGCTTCTACTCTGACGCTATCATTTTTAGTAGAGACGCAATCAACTACTTAAAACTGAAAATGTATTAATTTGTGAGAAAGGTTTTATAAAGGGCAAGCAAACTGTACAAGGCGACACTTTCGTATTCCATACCTTTCGCCCCGAGTCCTCTTCTCGCCTCCTCGTATCAATCACTTCTTGTGCTATATTGACAACTGGCAACAAATTATCAAACATAAATCTCGATATAATTTGTGTGTTCGTCAACAGGCCCCCGAATGGTAACACAGACTAATGGAACAAGAATCCTCCGTGCCGCTGACTGGCTGAATGCGGCTCTTGCTTTTGCAATGATTGGATCATCTGGGTTTGATTGACAGTCAGTCTTGATACCAAATGCAGAAGACATGATGATGTCAAGGGTTAGGCATTGTTTCCATCTGAAAATACAAAGTTGTGGTGAAAACAAAGTTTTTGGATAAAAAGGATTTTGAAATCCAAACCATTCGACTCGGTGAACATAACATTTTTCAACTTTTGCGTTTATTAATTCTGTGTCTTCCAAAGGCAAACGATGCTAGTTGGTTTTTCTTTTTCTTTTATACTTTGTTAAAAACAATGTTTGATTCACATTGTAATCTTTTTAAAGATTATTTTTAGCAAACTTAAAAACTATAATGTCACTGTCAAGACAAATAAACAAATTACAGGGTCTGTAAATTATTAGATATTTACCTGTAAATAGCATACAAATAATGTGTAAACACGAATTTACATACAAAATATATATTTACAGGTAGTTAGCTTATCAGTAAGTTTTTGGAAGCTTACTTGTAAATTACCTGTAAATGTTTTGAGTTGACCCTGTAAATTGTCTGTAAATTTGATAGCAAACTACAACAAATAAGCAAAGAACGCAATATTTTTGTGCGTGTTTAAATAGCATGACTCAACAAAACCCACCTGTATATATTGCAGCTTTCACCAGAATCTGCGACTTTGGAGAGTTTATTTAGCATCACATCAACACACTGATTCATCAGCGGTATCATCATTTTCATCTTGTGAGCACTGAATAATGGTGTTAAAGTGCTGCGGACTCTTCGCCACTAATCACCTTCCAAGGCTGTCAACATTTTTTCAAGTGGAGGAGGGAAGTTGCAAATTTCTTGTTTAAAAGAAAGAGATAGAGTAAGCAGTTAACAGAATCTTGGCCCCCACGATTTCTCAACAAGGTAGGCACGTCATGACGAGGAAGGCCATCATCGATGGAACCTCTAATTTTCCTAAATGTTTTATCTGATCTTTAAAATAACGCAACCCTAGGCCTGTATTGTTCGCCTTATCTGTACGTTGTTTAAAGAGTTCTAAGTAAGATGTCGACAAACTAGGCTGGGCTGTAAAACATCATATATGAACGACTCTACGTAAGATCAGCTTTAGGCTTGAATTTGAAATGCTATCCTATTATGTGTGTGCTCAGGGAAAAAATAAAAATCAAACCGGCATAGAAATATAGCGTGAAATTAGAGCGAAACTAAAGCCAATTAATAGCCTGTCAGTCAGCTTTTTCATTAAGTTACAGTCAAGTCTTAAAAGTCATAATTCTTAATTAACAAATTTTAATTGCCAAACATTTCGCAGGTTAAGTTAGTCTATGAAATCAGATTTCAGAATTTTCAGCGTTGAGTCTCATGGGGATTTTAAATGTTGCACGCGCAACAGCACTCAATCGGCTAGATTTTGCCAAACGATAGAAGACCCCTTTTCCTATTATCGCCCTTAATATATACTATGTTTAAACCAATATTTATTGAAAAACGAGGATTTAAAGAATCCTCCATTGATTTTTTTTGTTTAAAAACACCGACTCGCTGTCTGTCGTTTATTAGTCAAACTCTACTAGTGGTCTATTGCAAATCTCGCATTCTGATTGGCTACTCTACTAGTGGTGTATCGGCGATAGGCAGTGAGTAGAGAAAAACCGTGACTTTTCAAAATGGTGGCTTTTTCTGCTACCCGTTTTGAAGAAGCGACAGAAGAACTTCTTGAAGAACTTCTCGAGAGCTAAGGCAAAAAAAAGCAACAAAGTACGGAATAAAAATTTTTAATGGTAAGTAGAACTTAACGTCGAAAAATAGTCCATTTTAATTCACATGTTTTACTTTGAAAATGTTTCCGACAAACACGATAACATGATTTAAAACAAAAACAATAATTTTGCAGTAATTTAATTCACAGACTGGTTTGCAAACCAAACTAAAATTAAAACGCCAGTTGAAGAACAGAGCAAAGAAGAGTTAGTTACCTGTTTGCAGTAATTTTACTTCTCTGTGCGGCAAAAAGATGGAAAACCATACAAGGTTTCGTCGCTAAAAGCCATACGAGGCGCAGTTGAGCGGCACTTGAAAAGCTTTAAAACTTGGTCTGTCGTTGCTGATCCAATGTTTGTAAAGGCAAACGAAATTTTAAACGCAGCTTGCACATCGAAGCTGTAACAGGGCACAAGTCTGATCAGTCGATAGAGTCATACAATTTACGAGCATCCTTTCAACAAAAGGGAAACATGTCTCGCATTTTTAGCCGTTTCGTCTCCGGCGAAGGCAAAGCCCAGCAACGAGATCAAGATTCGAGGCTGGTTTTTCCGGCTGAAAACAAAGCCTAGCAGCGAGACCAAGAATCAAGGCTAGTTCCTTCGGCTGCAGCAACAGTGGCAGTGGATGGAAGTCATAACTAAACAATAACCATTTCAAACACTAACCATCGACAGAAAGCGGAATTCATTATCAATAACTGCACAGTTCCAATCATAAACAACTATGGTCGCAAAGATCCGAGCATTTAAGAACTCTTTCTTTCTTGACTTGTACCATTTTAAGTCTGGTGGAGAACATCTTTTTTTTCGAAACAGTATTCCTTGCAATTTATCTTATAACTGCCTGTAAACTTCGTGGTTTCTTTATTGAATTGACGGCACACACAGTTATGTACGGCGCATGACCGTTACTGGCGCGTGACGTGTTGCAAGTCAAATTTTAAGAAATAAATCATTTTTAAATAAACCCACTAAAGTTCGTTTTTTCTTAAATGTTGCAATAGACCACTTGTAGAAATTTAGTAAAACAGTTAGACTACTCGTTCCCATTTTCTCTATGCATTGATTTCGCCCTCGTCGTCTATCAGCCGATAGAAAACTCGAACTCGTAGTCTAACTGTTAAACAGACAGCGAGTAGATTAGGCAATCAGATTGCAGCAATCGTGATAGCATACTAACTTCTACTGAGATCATTTAGTCTCGGCCCAAAACAAGGAAGACAATTATGTTAGTTAAAAGGAAAAATCAATTCAAAAACTAAAAATGCTTAACAATATCTTTATACTTGAACTTACTGGTCTTTCGTGAAAGCGCGAGAAGTTCTTCAACATTATCTGTTTCATTATCTCCGGGTCAGATACAACCAAGCTTGGCTTTTCTGTGAAGCCTATCGAAAACATGCTAAACAGCTCGCCACATTTCTTGTAATATTCACCAGCTGCAGGTAAAGCTGACCTTTGTGCCGGACTAAGTCAAGCAAATGGCCAATAAAAGGCAGAGGCTTCGGGCCCGGTGTCACAGCGGATTCGGTCCCCCGCAGATTTGGTTCCCCCGGACCGAATCCGCTAGCGGATTCAGTTCCCCCGGACCAAATCCGCAAACGTATTTTGTACCCCGGGGGCCAAATCCGCTAGCGGATTCGGTCTCCCTCCCCTTTGCGGATTTGGTCCCCCTTCTGCAAAAGCATCGAAACTCGAAATACGGCTGCTACAAATCACGATTATGAACCAACCAAGTCAAGATTTTGAAATGGAACATGCAAATATTCTTTTTGTTATGTTATCGGTTTTTACAACCGGTTGAAGCTTGAAATCAGTGTTTTTATTCTGGAATTGTTGATCGTCCGATAGTTCTCAATCAATGCCGTGCAATGACTGGTCTTGCAACTACAAAAATGTCAATAATTATAAACATAAACTCTGAAAAACGAATAATTTCTTGGACTTTTAAGAGGTTTAAGCAATCGTTTCACTTTACCTTAACATGCAAATTTTGTTTTCATCGAACCTGTAACCATTGTTTTCTTCACTTATGAAACGCCGACGCTTCGAACTAAAAGCACGCGTCGACTTTCTCAATCACAATTGACATTAACTGCATTGTTATCCAAACAGGAAAGGTGCAAGCTAAAACTAACTGCAAATTTTTAAAAAAAATTTGACCGTTTGTGTTAAAATTAAAGCTTCTCCTTTTAGAAAATCATTCTTCCAAAAACCAGATATAAAGATGTTCACGAATTCTGTCCGCAAAGCGCATTATTGATCCTAAAATAGCCTCGAGGTAAATTTTCACTCAATTGCAAGGGTTTTTACTGGTCAGTAGCGGAAGAACGGTTTCAAAACAATTTTTTTTCTTGGTTAATTTTAGCAAGAATATTCAATTCATCCTTTCGGCTTTTAGTAGCGCCTTTTAGTGTCTTTCAATTCTATTTTTCAAAGTTATTCACACTTCTCACCCAAGATAAAATGGACTAACAAGAATAACAAGCTAGGGAGAACACAAAAGGAACGCTAATTCGAAACACGCGTTCTTACTATATATTACTTAGTTTATAATGGCACTACGCAAATACCTTTTCATCAATTAAGTATAGTTGCTACATAAATTTAAAAGTTTAACATGTACTTGCTAACCTAACCTTCAACTAAATTTCACACAAACATTAATCAAAAATTTTATATTTCGTCTTTCTTGACAATTCCTTGTTAAACTTTGCAGAACAAAAGTGTAAAAAATTGCCACAACATTTAAAAAACTCGCTGACAAATATAGGCGTATTTTAATCAAAACTTGATAAACACAAAAGAATTCGTCATATTCTGCCGCGTACAGAGATACTCAGATTCATACTCACGGGATGCAATAAAGGTGCGCAGATTTTATGGCTACAAAGCCAATAAATTCGTCTCAAAATGTTTGTAAATGCATTTAAACGCCGTTACAGTTTAAAAATCTAACTAAAACTCAATTGTGGAAAGTTTTTTGGGGGGAATCAAATCAGCGAAGGGGGGACCAAACACGCTAGCGGATTCAGTAGTGGTCCGGGGGGACGGAATCCGCTAGCGGATTTGGTCCGGGGGGACGGAATCCGCTAGCGGATTTGGTACGGGGGGACGGAATCCGCTAGCGGATTTGGTCCGGGGGGTCGGAATCCGCTAGCTGATTTGGTCCGGGGGGTCGGAATCCGCTAGCTGATTTGGTCCGGGGGGACGGAATCCGCTAGCGGATTTGGTACGGGGGGACGGAATACGCTAGCGGATTAATATTTGGTCTGGGGGGACCGAATCCGTGGGGGGGACCAAATCCGCTGTTACACCGGCAATCCAGGAAATTTTGCTTCTAACTTTCGTCTTTTGCTTGTACCATAGCAATGCAATACAAGCAAAATAACGGCGGCAATAAAAACGCTCAGCCTTTGTTCCTTGAACACAACATCAAGTCTATTTAAGAAATCCATAGCGATGTTTACACAAATTTGTAAACTGCCTTGTGTATTTGAAAACTTTGGCCACGTATAATTTTCCTTTTAGATATAGTGAACTTTTATCGAAAATTCTTCGTTTGATCATGGCTTTGCTCGTGGACGTATTTATATGTGCTTATAGTTCCGGTATCATGCAACTGATTTTCAGATAAATTTGTAATACTATTTGAACTCTAGTAAGTTTCACCGTATCCGTGCAATTTTTTGCACGAGTTGCGTGACCGGAAGCTAAGGGGACTGATAACGTCGATACGTCATACTTATTGTTAACCCCCTTAAAGTGTCTTCTTGCTATCTTCCCAGATTTTTCCTTTTTTTGATTTTCACGAATAAAACACCGTGAACCCATTCGTTTTTTAGTGTGGTTGATGATTATTTGTGTTTTTGTAAAAGGAAAAAAACTTTAACTTTGGTTTTTGCAGAGTGGAAACCGTTGACCTCCTTAATCGTTTGTCCAAGTCTCTCTACGTTCAGAATTGACCAAAAACTAGCTGACTTTAAAGGAGAGTTTTATCTGATTTTTGAAAAAATGTTAACCCTAGAAGGCATGGGAAGGGGGGGTCAAAATGACCCCCCCCCTCAATTTTTTGGTAATAAAAAACGTGCTATTTTACCAATTGCCAAAAGCTTTCGGACAACTGTTCTTTGATTAATAACACATCTTTTTAACTTAATTTAATGACATCATCACAGGAAATGACGAAACTCGTCGTGTGCCTTCAAAAATGGCGTTCTACCCGAAAAATGACTGGAACTTAATTATTTTTTATCTATGTTACAAATTTAGTAATTTTTCTTTGAAAATTCATACTTGTAAATATTTATAGTTGTTTTACAACTTTTTAAAACAAATTTACAAAATCCAAAATGGCGGCCATCGGCTCAAGTTTCGGATTTTGTAAATTTGTTTTAAAAAGTTGTTGTCATGGCATCATAATTAACCTTTTTGATTACAGGATGAGTAAGTTGATTATGTGCAACTACCTTGCTAAGCGAAATGCCATTATTCTTAACTGTTTGCAATATTTTGGTGTCGACAGTTTTGTAGTTTTGACATTTTTAGCTGTTGTTACCGTGGAAATCAAATAAAGATCAAAGCAATTAGGTCAAATTATTATTATGACTAGAAGAATTTCAAGTCAATGCGAAACAAAGTGAATGCTGAGATTAAATTTGCTAAACAGTCATATTATCAAAATAAATTTATAGAAACTAATAGTGACCCTCGTAAAACGTGGCAAGTGGTTAGCGAACTTACTTCCCGGAAAACTAATAAATCCTCGAT
>JAOBRD020620355.1:0-15513 GCA_027575215.2 Hydrozoanthus sils
CACCTTGTTTGTATATACTAAAACAATTATTCTCTTCAGTCTCGGTGAATAGTGGCTTTCAGAATATTCACCTCGATTTCTGAGAAATAATAGTTAAATATACTTGTAAACAGCAAGTAAAGCCCTACCAGAAAAACTATAACCTTCATGCTCTTGGTTAAGCAAAAAGTTTCTTAGTTTCAAAATTGTACATACTATAAATCTAGGTAAAAATTTTAGAATCTATGTCAGAGCTTGTCAAAACAAGGTTAAACTAATGGTTTACTCTTTGCATATTTTTACCTGCAAGTGTTGCAGTGCTTATAAAAAAAGGTTTTAGGTCAAAAATATTGAAGAATGTTTTTTCCTTAGGGTAAACTTCGAAATCGCCGAACAGTGATGAGAAAGGGACCACTTATCATCTATAACGAAGACCATGGAATTCGTCAGGCCTTTAGAAACTTACCTGGTGTTGAACTTATTCATGTGGACAGGCTTAACTTGTTGAGGTTATGCCCTGGTGGTCACCTTGGAAGGTAAGATTTCATTTTGGATTTTGTTTGCAACAGCACCTGTTGTAAATCCTTATTTTAAACATTAATAATGAAAATGACTATAAGATTTGATGTCTTGCTGGACCTTATTTTCCAACTGAGTTTATTTGGTGACTTTGAATATAGCAATAACAAAAAATAAGTGTCCTTGGGAGTTCATGCTTGAAATCCTCCCTCAATATGCAATCACAGACTTAGTACATGCAATGGTCTTTGTTAATTACAACAGACAGTTTAAAACTCTATTTGAGCCGGAATTTCCTGAGGACACTTTTTTTGCAACTATTAATAATTCAAATTTTCAAATAACCTTAATTTGAAAATGATGCCCACCAAGGCATTGAAATATATAATCTAGATGGTCAAAATTTTTAAAAGTAGACTGGATTTTGACTACAATAGCTTCTGTCATAAACCCTAATTTAATAAGGGTTTATGTTAGAAGCTTTTGTAGTCAAAATCCAGTCTATGAACACTTTAATTTTAAAAGAGCTACTATCTGTTTTCAGTCCTGATCAGTCTTCAAGAATCTTTTACAATGAGTGCTTTGGTATTAGAAACTAGAGATTAATAAATTATGATATTTAGAAATTCAAGAATGTTGCACTAAGATAACTCAAAACATGTATTTGACAAATATTGTGCAGTTTAGAATAGATTAACACAGATGTTTGTTTCCTGTAGTTTGTTTGGATGAAAACAGAAATATATATGTGGTAATTTGATTTTAGGTTCTGCATCTGGAGTCAGGGTGCCTTTGAGAAACTTGATTCAATTTATGGCAAACAGGGAACCTACAAGTAAGTTTAACTATTAGTTTTACTGACTGCTACTTTTGGATTGTGGGTTTGGTTTTGTCCAAATAATTTGCAATAAACTTGCACTACTTCAGTCTTGAATACATTGTCATTCTTTGAGTGTCCCAGAGCTTAATGTTCTGTTTAGTATCCTTTTGAAAAATACTTAAACATTTATTCTTGAAGCAGTGGAATTTTTTTTTTTTTAAAAAGGATTAATAGCTGATTTTTTTGGAAAAGTTTGCATTTTCAGATGTTTTTTTTTTCTTATTTTAAGGTTTAATATGTCACAAATTGAACACTCTTCATACTAAATGTTTGTCTTAGGGCCCAAACTTTCAAGAATTAATTTGCAGTTTCACTTTCTTTGAACTTAGGTTATGTTTAAGAATTAAAATTTTATTGCTGTGTTTGCATATGCTTCTACTGCACACTTCACATTGCTTATCAGGGCTTCTGGAATTTTGCAATTATGTGATTTCGCAAAGTTGACTCAAAGTCTCATAACTCATGAAATTTGCATTTTTCCGCATAATTTTGTGAAATTCACAAAATAAAGATAACACCTTTTATATTTTATATGAAAACCTGATAAGTTTTAGCAGCTCTCTACCCTGAGTCTTAAAATCATTTAAAACCCTTCAAAACATGACAGTTTCAACTTGGTTCAGTTTTCATCAGTCGCCATTTTGATTTTATAACCAGGCCTTTTATAAGCGGGAGCCTGGTTCAGGGTTTTACAAAATCAAAATTAAGCCAAATTCCAATTTAACTTTTATGTGTTTAACTACAAAAATAAGTTCACATGCTTAAAAACTGGATTTCTTTCTTGAGATTATTTTGTGAAAAAAAAGATAAATTTGATTTTTAACAGCTGTTGAAAAGGTAAATTATTTTAATTTTTTTTTTTTATCTGTAAACTTTTTCTGTGTTTGTTTTGTGATATAAACTTTAAAGCTTCAATTTAAAGAACAGCTCCATTTGCCAACTTCACTTTGAATTAATTCAGGCGCTTGGTAACTACTGTGATATGATTGCTTAAAAAATAACAAGTCAAGAATTAAACAAAATCCACAAAATATTTAACCCAATACTTTGAGTTTGTGCTGAAACCAATTTTCATCACATTCTTACCTAATTTTTTGTCAGTATTAGTTTGCACAAATTAGTACTAATTTTGGTTTGAAGTCACACTAGTTTGTTTGAACAATTTATTACAAACTACTTAAAATCCTAAGCAATTACAAATTCAAGTGGGCATAATAGTAAGATTAAAGTACTACAGATGCAGCCAATTTATTGATTCAAATGCAGCTGGATTGTTGCTGCGTAAAACTACCTAGATAATAATTAGTATTTTAAGATAAACAATGACTGAAGAAAAAGTTAATAATTTGCTGCACAATTGAACTCTCCTGCCACGCAAAGCTGCGCAATCAGCTACCAATGCTGCACTATTTTGCAAATTTTCATCATGAAATTCCAGAAGCCCTGACTTATATAAATAGATTTGAGTTAGGCAAAATTTGAGAGCAGATTGTTTGAATACAAACTGCACAATTCGAGGAAAAGAACCTTTTTTGGTTTATTGTACCTGGTACATACATTAGGCACACATGTTGCTCTTCAAGAAGCAATTGATGAGTAGGGGTAACAATGAGATTAGTATGAATTCTGTTGTAATACTTAATATGCTAATCCATGAAGTGATTAACAGAGCCTTTGATTAATGTTAAAGGTGATCAGATTTTATACTTCTATTAAATTTGTCAGTATTTATCTCATTTTGGTACTATCAAAGAGATTTACAAGAAAGAATTTTAAAAAGTCGTTATTTGTGTTGCAGCCCACCACGCCCCATGATGACCAACTCAGATCTCAACCGGCTCATCAACAGCGAGGAAGTCCAAGCAGTGGTCAGACCCATAAAGTAAGTTGCTCAGTAGAATGAATTGTTGATGGATAGATTGAGTGATTTAGTGGTTAATTAATCATATGATTGACAGATTGATAGAAGTGTTAAGTGGTTGGTGAATTTAAGAACAATTGAATATATTGAATTATTACAGGTCATTTATGGATTGAGTGTGTGTGGTTGTCATTTGAATAATGACTGAATGGTTGAAAAGTTTGGTTGAGAGGTTGACTGATTGATGATAAAAATGTAGAATTGTTTGGTTGATTAATTGAACGATCACCTAATGTGTGGAATGATTGACTGATTGATTGGCCGCAATATGCCAACTATGCTATCATTCATTTTCCTGTAACCATAAAATGTTTCCACCATTACGTTTATATGTTTACTATGCCAAGCCCCAACTGCCGCAAGAAATCTACTTGCAAAGTCTAAACTCGTGTTAAAAATGATTTTTTCCTTCGCCTATTTAGACCAAAGGCCAGGCGTGCAGTACACAAGAAGAACCCACTTAAGAACCTTCAAGTGATGTTGAAACTCAACCCACACGCTAAAACAGTTAGAAGAGCCGCAATCCTTACAACGCAGCGTCGAAAGGAGGCCCGCGAAGCTGCTTTGGCCAAGAAGAGGGACAAGAAGTAATCATGCTTTGTATGAGAGAGCACAATGGGATGAATAAAATTGTTGCTTCGGCAAGAAATTGTATTGTGTTTACAGTAATGCTGTCAACTAAAGCAAATTTAAACTTACTGCGTTTTCTATTTTAAGAAAAAAATGTGCTCTGAGCGTTGGTAGTGTATGCTTCTATCTCTATCTCTGCGCAAAATGTTCGTTGAATGAATACGGCAGACCCGGTAGTCATTGAAGGTTGGTATGTGCTCATTTTCCCCGGCTAGAAGAAAGACCTCTCTGTTAAGTGCAGTTAGCGTTATATAAGGAAATTGTAACTATCCTGATCAACGACCGAGCAGTCTCCCGTCCCCTATCCCCCAGTTGTTGTTTTTTTTTGTCATGCTGTATTCCAAAGGTTTTATCATTTTAGGGTGTCGAGGGGCTGTGTGCAATCGGAGGCCAATGCAGATGTGTGGCTTTATTAGGTAGAACATGCTGAAAAAAGGATATATTTTACATAACTTATTAACTACGCTTCGAGTAAAGTGGAAATGATTTAATCCAAAGCAGATTTTTTTTCTGTCACAAAAAATCTATTAACTGTTTATACACCTAAGAATGTTTTTTGGTAGAGATAAAATCTTGAATCAGGTCTTTCAAACCTCGCAACTCCACTCGTTTGCACTGATGAAGAAATCCACACCAATCTTTTCAATTTCCACCCCATGATCGCTCAAGAATTTCTTTTTCTGACAAATTGCCTTGAAATATTTTGCTGCAAATGGCACGATATCTTCCGGCTTTTCGACTTTTTCTTTTATACAGACAATAATGAAACCTTGTAACAGTTCTGGTAGACCTCCAGGGATCTTTGTTGATGTTTCTGTCATTTCTTTCCAAATCTGTTTACCAGTTAAGTTGCGGCAAAGATTCCTTCGCACTCGAGTCCGGTGTTGTAATAAATTCCGAAGTTTGTGACTTTTCTTCAGCAAATTGGGTTTTGGATCTGAAGTCGGACCAAAGGCGAGTTCACGTTTGCTTATAATTTATTAAATCTTGACAATTGGGAATTTTTAAACCCGCTCCAGATTACATTACGTTTTTGCAGGCAAGTAACTTTTGCCTTCGGAGTTCAGGTAAAGCTTTCGTTTCTAACGGCCTATTTAGTTGTTAATGACATCACAACGTAGTTCTATCGTCATAGGCAACCATATCTCGTGCACGTGCAAGCCGACGGGGTAACAACTGACTTTAATTTGCGCGAGGATCGTACTTTGAAACCTTGGTCTCTAAACTTTCAGTAGTGTTTTGTCACTGCCTTTCTGGTGGTTTTCTATCGAGACGCGACGGAAAAATTATCTAAAGTTGAATTAAAATAGCCTGCAGCAAACATTTGTTTCATTTTTTTAACCGCCTCCGGGTTAGTACAGTATGAGTCTGCGCAGTATACAGGAAGCCAGGGTTCGACCGGCCTTTGCATGTTGTAACTTCTGCAATTTGTTAGCTCATATTTTTTTCTCGGATAAGGTTGATAACTGTAGGCCAAGTCTTTCGATCATTCGACTTAACTGCAAGGGGCATGCAACAACTCTTGGCTATAATAAAGAACGAAGTGGCCTGCGAGCCGGCTCTCCTGAGGCTGGGAAGCGAGCGGGAAAACCGCGATCGTGCCTCGCTTCTCAGCTTCTGGAGAGCCAGCTCGTAGGCTAAGAACGAGGTGAACCGCATACAGGGACTATCTAGATTCTAGAATATTACTGTTTAAGTAAAGAAAATATCTCTAATATAAGTATTTGTGAGAACTCTTTTTAAAGCCAGCAAAAAATTTCTGGCCGAATTTTATACGACAGCAATGGCTCGCAATCAATCTAGAACAATGATCTAGAACTTCATTGTGTGCTCGAGTTCCAAAAAAGGCTGTGTTAAAACAAAAAATTAATAGAACAACGGGGTTTGACCTTTTTTCTCAATTAATTTTCCTTCAAATAGGTTAGGTTGCTGTCTTATAGCCCTGAGAAATGTTATTTCTCAAGTCAGGTTTTAGTACCAAAGAGTGCGTGCGCCATGATTCTTTGAGGTCTTGTGATCTTTTGAATTTTATTTACGGAGGCGGCGTTACGTGACAAAGATGTTTAGTTATTTAAGGCGACTTACGAAAAACTTAGTCACGCAATTATTTGAAGTACAAGGTGTTGACACCTGGCTTTGGTTTGCATTGTGGTTAAAGACGTCAAGTAACTGGTTAATTGTTATTCTTGACATCTTAAAATTGTTAATTCATGTAAATTCAGTCTGAATCATGATGAAAGAAGTCATCATAGCGTTTATATATTAGACTGCCGGCGTGGGTGTTTATATAACATTAGCTTGGAGTGTTTGCGTGAGTGCTGTGTATGTATATATAAACCCCAAGGAAATTGTTGCTTACAAACTTTAAGATCATTCGAGTTTATCTCACACGATTTTCAAACTGATTTTTTCGCTGCCTATGCTCAGTGATAGCCTAAAGAAAAGGAATCGCAACACGATGCACCAAAAAGTGAGCCGTCAAAAATTAGTTACTGAATCAGCTAGCGAGGGCATATCTTTGGACCAAGTTCAACAGCTCGTATGTTTGATGGAGGGTTTCACGATTGCTTCGATAAATGCAAAGCCAACGAATTTGGAAGAATTTGCTGGAGAATATTTTAGCAACTTGAAGAAAAGAAAAGACGCACTTCGAGAACAAGGAATACGGAACCTGAATATTGGGTTTTACCTGGCCGAAGACTTTACAGGTCATGTTTAGTATTACAGGAATCGTTTATCTACCAGAAGCTTTTCATTGCCTATTAACTGTGACATGGGGTCGCCGAAACAAGGCTTGATGATCAGTTTTTATGTAAAATCGATTTTCATATTGATAAAAGCGTTGGCAAAAGCATTGATAAAGTTGTTAGGCTTGCCTCATCTGCTACACCTCGCAACGAACAAGGATTTTTGAATCTCAGTCAAGACATCCGATATTAGCTTGTCCTTTGTCTGCAGCACTGAGGCATAATGGTGATAAGAAAGAACTGATAAGAAAACAACTTGGATAAAAGCAGTTTTGAATCAAACTTTGCAAACTCACAATGATGATTCTATGAGGAACTTCTCACACGCGGCATGCGAGAGCCGAGATAATCAAATCAACTAGCCATACAAATTTCATCTTCAAGACGTGAAATGTTAATCGGATCCTTTATGGCAGACAAACGACCTCACACATATGTAATTATAATGAATCAATCGATTGAGAAATGAATAAATAGTATTTCGTTCTTTTCTGATGTCAGTACTTATCCTAAATCAATCTTTCAAAACACATAGCAACAGCAGTTCTCGTTTGCTGGATTAACGTTAACTATAAGCGTAAAGTAGAAAAGTCGAGGATTAATAGGATAAACAACCTGTAAACCCTCTATATCGCAAGAAAAATGCTTAATAACTAAATAAGGATTATATTCCTTGATAGAATTGAATAAAGAACTGCCAGTTCACAGCTTGAGACCCATGCAAGTCGCTACGCTTTAGCCGAAGATCTGAAAAGCTTCTGAGAAATGCAGCTTATAAGCTAAGCATTTTAGAAAAGATAACTTTTGCAGTTTTCCTGTTTATAAACAGCAAAAATAATCTGTCATTCTAAATAATAGTGTATGAACAGTCAGCTCAGAGCTCCACGTCGTCAAAGCCGTTTTATCTCACGAATTTGCCCTATAGAACTGAACGTGATCTAGATACTGGTGGATATGTATCGAACTGAATAAAAAAGAGAAAAAGAAAAAAATGTCCTACGCTTAGAGCTTAGTTTTGATAAAACCTGTTATGAAAATAACTAAACCGCTAATCTATCGGTAAACGTTGACATTTCCCGGTCCTAGCATAATTGAATTAGCCTACCCAATTTCGACCATGGAAAAACATTTTTCTTCCCTTTGTATACGTATCCTTATTTAAAACAAGTTAAGCTTAGCACGTGCATAGAAATTTTTCAGGGGATTACAGCCAAGCTTATAGATGTGTTGCATTAATCGGCGAAAACTATCGGTTTCATTGTGTGTTTTTGACTCTTTAGACTGTTTCCACGAACTCAGTTTTTTGTTCTCTAGTTTTTCTAAACTCTTATTTATTTTACAAGAACCTTTTAATAAGAACATGAGACTGAAAATGCTTGAAACTTAACGGATCATTCTACGAATATACTGAGCCTGAGGGATGGCGAAGAACTCGATCGTATTTTCGATTGCATGCATTTGCATACATTGACTATGAAAATGATGTTTTTCCACGCAGAAAATTACAGTGTTTATCAGTGCAACATGCACGGCACCTTTATTGTTCACGGTGTGCATGTACAAGTTTCTACAGCCTACATAGTGGCTGAGAGACCCGAAGCGTCAATCGAGCGAGCGCTAGCCGCCATGTTGAACTCGCAGCAATCCGCTCGCGCGTTCAAGTCTTGGCTCGCGCGTTCAAATCTTGGCTCGCGTGTTCAAGTCTTGGCGCATGCGTTCAAGTCTTGGCTCGTGCGTTCAACATGGCGGCCGATTGATGCTTGCTCTCTCCCATAAATTAAAAAACAACCGCTAAGCAGGCTAAAGTTTGTTTTAAACCTGTTTTATTTATTATATGTCTTTGTGCAGGCTATGCTAGCGGCCAATTCAATAATGAACAAAGCATATTTGTTCTTCCGGTTGGTTTGTACAAAGGAATGGAAAATAACACCTGCATACTCAACACTGATCTGCTGACAATTATGTTTAAGAAAACATTTTAGGCTGAACTCCTCAAAATATTCGAGAACACTCAGCCTCCGCTCAAAAGTAAAAAGAAAGCGAAAACAAAAAGAAAAGATAAGTTGATACCAATGAATTGAACCTTCTAGAATGCTTAAGGTTTAGTCAACCTGGCCAATATAAACGTCAGTTTGATCATTTCAGTAACCATGACGACGAACTAGTATGGATTGTTCGGTTCAAAACAGATTTGCCATCTGGTAGCTGAACATCTAATCCCATTTTGGTGATGATATAATCCTATTTCTTTCTTATCGATATTTTGGAACCGCTTGACCTTTGCATTTTTCTATTAAAGCAATGTTTTTTGTTTTAATTTCTGTTGTTAATTTAGGCGCCATATATTTCTAAACATGCACCGCACCTCAAATCTACCCTGAGGTCACAACCAAGCAACAAATTGCTCAAATAAAGAGTTGCCGTTGGAAACATTGAAAGTGTGCACAGTTTGATCAATTGTCAGTAAATTTTTAATACACATTAATCTCTAGTAGGTAACGGCTTTCAAGATTGTATTCAGGTTTAAACTAGCGGGGCGTAAGAAATGGAGACAATATTTGTGTATAAAACAGGAAGACTCTACTTTGAATTTGATGAATAAAAACAGCGCATTTATTGGCTGCAGCGCTGAAGGCGCATATTTGGCAATGGAGTGGAAGTTGCCCTTCAAAGATAGTGCTTTTAAACATCTACAACAAGAACCAAGAAACGTCGTAGTTATTTAACCTCATGGTGAGAACATATAATTATTTGGTACACTATAATCTGTCTATAAATTAACTTGTGGTTCGGTTATTCTATAACATGCATGCTTCTCATTGCATTCAAGAAAAACTGAAGTGATTTAGACAATTGTTTTTTTCTTACAGCTATCAAACTGTTTAACATTTTAAAAATAGAAATATTAAATTTTTTCTTTTTAAGTAACCATATTCACATTAAAAACGACCATTTTAATCGGCAGTTGTACGGCGGCTCAGAAATGCCTGTCAGCAGTCGTCTATGACGTCTATGACGTGGGGAACAATAGACTAGGCACATTGGGCCAGACACATGGTTCCTCCTCGACGTCGGAGTTAAAGTTGTTTGCACGACAAAAATTATCCGTGCCAAACCAATTATTTTGGTACGCGTACTTATTTTACGATGCCGTGCAAAACTTTTTCTGCAGCGAAGGAGCTAAAGTCAGCCGGGTGAAAATTTGCAAAAAAAACTGTGTAAGTAATATAAAAGAACAAAACAAAAACACTGTTTTTTTGTTTTAGGAATAAATTATCTTAAGAAGAACCGAACTCAACTGCTGTTCTTTTCAAATAATAAAAAGGTTTTGGCGACAATAGCTTACTCCTGAGTGCTTTAAGCTAATGCAGTTTGCAACGGATTTAAGATAAACATGGATAGAGTTATGCAAAGCTAATTCAAACCACCCGGCTTACAGGATCAGGCACAAACAATAAAACAAACGAGCAAACTCTCAAGGGACGGAGCAGAATGGAGAGTCAATTATAATGCACAAGTAGCTGTTGACATAGAAACAGAAGCCACCGAAACTATCATGCAAGACGAATAGATATTCCGCAACATCTCTCTCTCGATTCTACTCGCCAACAATTTTAAACGGAAAAGTTAATGAAGCTAAAGAACTGTTTGGGTAGGTATAATTCGTTTTTGCGACGATTAACACAATGCAGAAGCCAATAGTTACAAACACTCTAACGTAACTGCGTATAGCATTGGTCGTTGGCGTATATTCACAGCAAACACTAGAATAGTGAAATAAATAACTTTAGCTGCACTGCTCTCGTTAAGTTTGTTTAAGGACAAGTATGTGTTTAAACAGCTAGTGCATTTGTCGCGACAAGAAGTCAAACATTTTCTATTTGCAGTTCTAAGTAGTGCATAACGCCCAAGACATATTGCACATGGTAATTAACATAGTTATTTGTTTGGTAATGATTTATTTTGATTTCATAACTTTAAAGCATAGAAAACTTTGTTGACGTACTATAACGTTATATAAACAATTTTTGCGCCAATTAATATTGGTCGGGCAGGAGCTATGAGCAAAATTTCTGAGTTGGCAAAGTTAAAAGACAGCAGCTAGCTCACTTAGAAGCTATATGATCGATGTGTGTTGGTGTAATGAACGAATTTTCCAGCACGCATATTTTTCAACTGCGTGAAACTTTGAAAAATAAATGTTTAAGGAAGGATTGCTGCAAGTTGGAATTATCTTTCATTGAAAAACGATAATAAGCCTTTCATGTTCTCCTGAATGAATTCAGTGTTGTAGTTGTTAAGCAACGGTGGGTTACAGTAAACTGTTCCCACAGCAGTTGTCACTCCAGCCGTAATTTGTCCTAACAAGTTCCGTTTACTGGAATTCGACGTGGAGTTATCGTCAAGATCGATAAGAGGGAAAAACGTTAACTTCGAATTTTTCATGCTGTTTTAGATCCTTTCAATAACAGTTCCCAAACTCAAGACATTACATGTTAGGCGCTTTCAATCTTTAGTCAGATTTAGCACCGCGAAACGGCAAACATGAAACGGCAAACGCGGGAAAATCTTGCTGACATTTCACGTTCGCGTCTTGCGTATACGCGGTGCCAAATCTCCCTTTTATAAGAATCGGTACAAGGCCCCTTCAATTTAATCTAGGCCTTTCTGTCCGTGTTGTAGTAGGAAATTCTCCTAACTGGAGCCCACACTTTTCATTGAACAAGTTTGGGAGAATTTTATTGTTCATTCTCAGTAGTCTATTTTATTTGCACTTGATTAATTCTCATTTTCTGTGTTATGTAAGGAGAAGTATTCAAATGACCAAGCCCCGTTGCCATCTTGAGGCGATGCGAGACACTTACTTCGATAAAAAATTTCAAAATTATTTTTTAGAAAAATAAGCATCGCACCAGTTTACGTAAAGCGGTTTCAAAAGTAAATATCTAAAAAGATGCTCAGGTGCTCAGATGAAGGGCTAACGCTCGAAACGTCAGCTTTTCCCATCATCTGACGGCGACGATAATTTATTTATTATACGATACTTCAAGTTTATATTACTCGCCGACGCATTCAATAATTTTTTTAAAAACTATATACCTAAATATCTAAAAAGGCAACTAATTCTTATGACAAAACCGTCTCGCTTACATGAACTTTTACTGCCTTATTCGAACTGTGAGGTTTGATTGAGTCTGATTCGAGCAAAACATTTTCATTCGTTCATGATCACATGACAGCCACTAAATTGCTTGTATAAATTGTTCATAAGAACTCCATGGGTGAAACGGTTTTGCGGTGAGGTGCCGCCAAAGTGCCGGTAACTAGAAAGTTTTTTTCAGTTACTGCCTGACTACAAATGAAAGGAAATGGTTCTAACTATAGCATCATAAGTACTTGTTTACTGCTCGCTTTGCGTCGCTGTTTTATTGCATACAAGTTAAAAAGGAGACATTTTGTTATATTAAGGAGCAGCAAACATATCCGACCGGCATGTCAACGGAAATTGACTACACGCCAAGATTGACAAAATTTAAGAACAATTTAAAATTAAGCTGAGATTCGAGCTCGATAACTATTTAGTTTATTTTAAACTTTACCGAATTACGATCTTTAACTTAGTAATACAAAAATGATCAATCGATTCGCGGTTTTTCTCTTTGAATTGCTTTAAATTATAGGCTGTATTAGTATTTACGTCTGCTTGCGCCGAAGTTAAATCGCTACAACTTGTTTTCCAATACACGCATGTATTGCGATACCTTAAGCTTAGTTTTTATTCGATTTAAACCACTCATAGAAATAAGAACACTTTAAGAACAACTTGAGGCTCAAACCTCCAAATAATTAAGAAAAATAAGCCTCGGCCAAATTTACAGGTTAGCGTGTACCCTGAGTTATCGAAAGAATCGACGAACGCAAAGCTTTATACATTAAATGGTATATAAGAAATCCTCGATCCACCCCTGCTGACATGAAATTTTTAATAATCTTTGGTTCTTTCACATGATTTCTTATTTGATTCATTTATTGAAGCGTGATAAATCCAAATTTCGTAAATGAAGCAGCTCCTTTTTATTGGTTTTCTCGTTTTAATAAAGTCTTTTTAGCAATTATTTTAAGTTTACGGTTTTCCTACACGACTTATTTCATTTTCTAATCTGTCGGATAAACGAAAGGAATTATCACATAACATACCATTTTTTAAACGATTATAGAAGCTTAAAATAAACTTCACAGTGCTGTAGCTGAAATCGTGATGATAAATCAGCATATCAACGAACAAAAAGAAAATGTTTTAAAACATACAACTTTTTTTACTTGAAGCGTTGTACAGTTAGTTTTTGTTAATTCTTTGTCTCCGTTTTACAACTTAACGTACGAATGAGTAGAAATCAGGAGAAAAAATTAGAAACTCTAATTTGAAATTAGTTTTCCAACTGTTCTTTTATCTCATAGTATTTCGTATTGTAAGTCAAGTTTGGATGAACTAATTTGAAAAGCCACCTTTATCTTATGCAATTAGAGTTTGCGATTAATATCTTTGATCCGATAAAATTGCACACTCTTTCAACAACGCCGTTCATTGTTGTGAGACAGGTGACGTACGGTGATAATGGTCATAATCAAATTAGAATTTAAGGGCAGAAAATTTAAAAGCTTGTTTTTGAAAAAAATCTGCATTTGAATTGTGCCCACAGTGTTGTCACATACTCATTACACGGTCTTGAACTTCGTATAAAGTACTTTGGATTACAGACTTGAATTTCGTTTATATAGATGATAGACTTTTGTTTTTGTACACAAGGTGAAAGGTAAGCTTCATGAGTTTTTCTTTCTGAAGAATGGTTGATTTTGTTTTAGGAATCAACTTTTTAATGAAAAACATTCAAATGTAGACTTTCCAAAGATAATTTTCATGTCAATAGCCCAGCTAGTTTATCATTAAGTCAGCCTTGTTCAATGTTGACAAACTCAAGAAACAAAAACAAAAAACAAAAAAAACGCTTGAGTCAATAGCTTTTTATGAAACTTAAATCAATTTTATTTGATGGAAAAAGTTTTCCCCAAAAGCTTTTTTGAAAAAAAATTGTTAAATATCAAAAAAAATTCTTCTAAGCCATCGTTTTATATCTAGCACATATGAAGAAGTGCTTAATATCTGTTTCTGCAGAATTGTGTCAATTGGTAAAAGTGTGACTGGGTTGAATTGACCGAGAACATATATTAAGTTTTTGAGAAACGGAAGTCTTCGAAAATGCTTTTCCCTAAAAATAAGACCAAGTCAAGCACTCTATTGAGTTAAAAGCCGACTCAGAGTGAGTGATTTCTACTCACTTCTAAACCTCATCACTGACTGACGTCATCCATGAGGTAAAAGGGTTTTCACTCTAAACTTAAAATACCTTGTTTTAGAAGAGAAAAGACGAAAGATGACAAAGTTGATTAAGATCAAAAAAGGGGGAAAGGGAAAACAAACTGAAGTTAAAAGTGAAACTGAAAAAAGGTAATGCGGCAAAAAAGTGGAACTGAACAAAAAGAAGGGAAGAATTTTTTAAATAAAGACGTTATAAAAATAATTTTCATTCTAAACGCGACGAGTAACCAAAACTTGATTCACAAAAAGTTATTAATTATTCTTGGTTCCCCGCATCAGTTAAATGATCTGAAATTTTGAACCGTCTTTAAGAATCTGAAAATGCGAAGCCTTTTTTGAATTTGCTGCAAATGTACGAATGGCTCGATAGAGGCTTTAAGGAGAACTAACTGTGAAAACCATAATACGACACATTTGCGCGAATTTGGATAGTAAAACTCTACATCATCCGTTGGCAAACTGTTTGTCATTCCTAAGGTGTTAATTTTTTGACCTATGCATAGGGCATGAGGGTGAAAACGTAAAAACGAGTGCGCAAAGCAGGTTAACAAGATTGCATTATCTCAAGCATAGCTTGTTACCATGGAAACTAGCTGCGTAGACCGTAAAGTCGAGGCTGAGGTCCCGGACGTCATTCTGGAGACAGTTCCACCATCTCCAGATAATGGCAACACAACGTTAACCAATGAGACGCCAGCAAAAGCAACTGACACTCAGAAGACTTTGCCGGGACTGATTACTGATGGGAAGAGCAGCAGGGCCTCAAAATCAAGAAAGAGCGCAAGAAAGAAAAATTGTTCCGGTAATTATATGAAGACAAACGTATTACACCCCACTGGAAATACAGGC
Organism: Hydrozoanthus sils; assembly: GCA_027575215.2. Classification (NCBI taxonomy): domain Eukaryota; kingdom Metazoa; phylum Cnidaria; class Anthozoa; order Zoantharia; family Hydrozoanthidae; genus Hydrozoanthus; species Hydrozoanthus sils. Next base: position 14,904 of record JAOBRD020620355.1, read on the forward strand.
TGTAGTGTATTGTATATGATATTGTGCTATACTGTTTCGTATCATGCTGTGTAATGTACTACACTATACATTTTCTATACTGTACTATGCTGCGCTATTTTGTACTGTGTTGTACTGTGCGATATTGTACTGTATGGTACTTGTATGTACATTGTACTGTGCTATATTACACTGTGTTGTGCTATACTGTTCTGTACTGTACTGTGCTTTGATAAATTGTACTGTTTTTTGCTATTTTGATTTGTCTGTACTGTACTGTACTATTGAGTAAATAAACCCATTCCGGCTGGTATATCGGAGGATAATGTTCGCGGCTGATAGATTGTCCAAAAAATGAACAGCTGGCCGAGAAGCGAAGCTTCGAGGGTATTTGAGAAATTTTGAGGACAATCTATCAGCTATGGACATTATCCTCCGATATACAAGTAAACCAAAAAGAGGTTTATTTATTTCATAACCCTCCCAATAACTTTTTCTTCGAAAAAAAATTCTCTTTTCTCCACACTAATTGAAGTTGAATGGAATGTAAACTCTTAGTTTTAAGCTTAAGATATTTTACAGAACTTTAGAAAATTGATAGGTTTAGTTAAGCTTGTTATTGAAACTGTTG
>JAOBRD020620460.1:0-15513 GCA_027575215.2 Hydrozoanthus sils
ATATAAAAACACCAAGCAAGAGGAGCGTAAAATATTGTATTTTAAAATTTCTTCGCAGCAAACTTGCATTTTCGTTTCTCTTGAATTTAGATACGGGCGCATTTCGTCTTAGACAAGGACTGTAAATCCTCAAATTTACCTCTACAAAAATAAAGTCTGCCACTCGCCAAAATTATAAACTACGTTGTGTTAAAATTTGCAAGCAGTGATAAGTGTTAAGTTTGAACTCTATTAAACAACCGAATTGATTTATAACATGTTACAAATCCCATGCTGACAAAATTCTTTGCTGTTTATAGCGGATTGCAAGAGTTTTGGAAATTTAACTAAAATATGAGTAGAACTTATGTAAACAAGTCATAAAAGAAATATCAAAAAGTCAAACGCTTACATGTAAGGGGCGTTCATTCTTTTATGAGTATGGGGGGGAGGGTTGGTTGCTTTTCAAACAATCATGGAAAAATTTCACATGACCTCCTCCCTCTCCCCCCCCCCCTCGATTACTAAACGTAGCCAAGAAAATGCACCTTCAAATGTAAAACGCTTGCAAAAAAATCATTTTGTATAAATTTTTGAAAACTGTCAGTTCTTATTGTATAGTGGTATTTGACTATTTTTCATACAGAACACTCTAACTCCGGTGTTCCATGTTGCTACCTTTGAATCGGGAACACTATAAATTCCCCGTTTTCCCCTAGATAATGTAAAACAAAGAACAAACCACGGTTTAGTTTGGAAAAAAAGTCACTTTAGAAAGAAATTAAAAAGAAATTACAGGCTTGCTGTTGCACACCCATAACTGTTGCAGATAAAAGAATGTGTCCACAAATGATGCTACATGGCATCGGTTACACTTTAATTATCTTGTTTGCGAGAAAATAAGAAAGCTAAATGAACGATTTATAACTGAAAAACAAAAGAAAAAAATGTTTGATTGTTAATACAATTCACGACAGCTCGAATAATTGCGATTCACGACGGTATGTTATTACAATTCACGACAGGTACGTTATTACAATTCACGACGACTCTATTACAATTCACGACAGGTATTACAATTTACGACAAAAGTTATTACAATTCACCACGCGTATTACAATTCACGACAGTACATGTGTCAAAACAGTTTGTCTACAGAACACTTTTCGTACTGTACAATAACGTACAGAAAATGGGAAACGATTAAGCGAAAAATACAACTGAAGATGATCCAAGGATCATACATGTTCATATTAATCTAGAGTTTTCTTTACATTTTATATTGTTCGGATACCGAGTCAATTTTAACATATCACTGAAGAAGGAGCTTCGCTCTGAAAACGGCTACCCGTATTTGAATTTGCAACTAAAAAATCACCGAAGGACAAGATCCAGTTTAATAATAAGAACTGATATAGAGCATATTTACACTAATGTCACTCGAGCTATATAGGAGTAGTACTAGCTCCCGAATCACTTGAGTTATCTGAAATTTGTAATGTGAACACACATGAATTTCGGGAGTGAATGCATTAACTAGCCGAATGATCTAAACTCCTGGTGTACTCACAGATAGTTCGTGTAAATGGGGTCAAAGATTACTACAAAGAAAATTTTCCTCAATTAGTTACAAATAAAGAATTTATGTGCTCTGGTTGAGAGAATTCTCCAATACTGACTTTTTCTTCACCAACCTGTTGCTTTCATGTTGAAACTCATCTTTATCGTCAAGTAAATTGTCTTGGTTTCTGCTAAAGAGAAAAAATAAAAGATAATAAGCTGCGCTTAAGACTTAATGACAAATTGATAAAGTTGATTTTTTCGTACGTTTCAATTTTTGTTATTAGTGTATTTTTTCGCAACCGTCTAAAAAATTATAACTATCAAAATAAACATACAAAAAAGTAGCAATTTATGAAACCGTCTGGTTACAGCCTTTTCTTAAAACTTAAGAGTCAATGACTGTTAAAATCGAGCTAGAGTGCCGCGACATTTTAAAAGCCTTTCTAAAATTACCCCTATAGTGAGACATTTGCAGTAGTATAATTAAAAGTGTAAGAGCGCTTTAGTTTTTTCAAAATTTAGGAAAATTAAAAGTGCCGAAAACACCTCCGCCAGCGCCTGTCTCGGTTCAAAATATCAAGAAAAATAATGGATTTTCTTTTAGCGCGTACAAGCAAACGCTTTCATATTTTCAAATATTAGTAAGCATGATGTTTTGATCTTTTTATGTTTATGTTCTGAGCGGTTTTAAACTTTCAGGAAAATGACTAGAGGGCTAAGTTATGGATCAATCTTTTTCAGAGCCGAGAATTTGCAAACCGGCGAAGTTGAAAGAGACAAGGTTTCGAAGTTTGGTTAAAATCACCTTGGGTAACGAAAAGCTTGTAACTTTCGACCGACGACGAGGCAAAATATGGACTTCGCATTTTTAGTTCTCAACAAGACACTTTTTACGGGCCGGCTTAGTTTTTTTCACACAAAATAATATGGATGATGTGCTTTAAAATGGTTATAATTTCAATTTTGCTAGTATAAATTTTTTTGACCTAAAGTTGGCTACTTTTCAGCCTGTTCCCACAGGTTCTCGAAATGGGGTTTTTCTAAATGCTCAAATAGTTTTTAAAACTATCACGTTTTTAAAATCAAACTAGTGCAGAAGTAAGCGCAATAGGTGGGTAATAATTCCTGAAACTTGTGTCAAAAAATATGAACGGTTTGGTAATTAAGCCTTTTTCTCCAGGTAACGTTAGCTCGATTTTAACAGTCATTGACTCTTAAGTATTTTTGAAAGACAAGGGATTTCCAAAGAGCTAAGAGTATTTTTGAAAAACAAGGGATTTCCAAAGAATTAAGATGAACAGTGCAAGTTTCATTCTTCCAATTTAAATTCCTTTTGACATATGAAGAAGGAAGAAGGGTGGGTAGGGAGAATTGACAACTACAAAAGAAAAGGGGGCCTTTTACCTGTTCTTGTCTTCCTGAAAGTTTTCCAGCTCTGATAACTCAAAGTCTTCTCGATTTTCTCCGTCGCCTCTTGGCGCCATAAGAGCGACCGGGAGCAAGAGAAAGAAAACTGAAGTCAACAGTTGAACTCTCATTTTCGAGTTGTCTTCACCTCAATCACCTCGGGTTAATGTGAACAGCCAACTGTGAACTAAACGAGCGGTGGATCGTGTTTTATGTAGTGCTACCTGGAAAGTAGTGAGACAAATTTGCATCTTATGCAATTGAACTCGAACTCGACCCCGGACATGCAACTATAGCTAAAGTGTGATACAACATGTATTTTCTGCATTCCTAAGTTATGTCAGCGGTGAAAACAAATCTCACGTTAGCGAGGTTCTGTTTGTTATCAGTAGCAATAACTTCAGTTATCACCTAAATTCTCAGAAAGGCTACCAAAATGTAAACATGAATGTATATAATTTTGCTCAAACTTGTAGTAGCTATAGAGGCTCTTTCTAAGAGATACCGGTACATAGATATTTAAGTTTCAGCAGACCTTTCAGTTCGAGTTTTGCGTATACGTAATATTCAAGATTAGTTTTACTTGGCTTCATTATTAAGTTACATCATTTTGTCATTTTGTTAAACAAACTGAAATGTTTTAATAAGACACTATATCTCCCAAGGCATCATGGGTAGGGCTTAAACACGAGTCCAATTTGACCCATGCAGTTGGTCAGCATATATATAGAAATTAAAAACTCTACTTTTTCATAGCGATTCCTATTCTTTCTTTATCTCAGTGCTTTGAGTTTTGGTTCAAAGATCAGTCTTTAAAAGAACAGTTAGTATAACTATAAGGTTAATGAATCCCATGCGAGGTGTTTTTAGATCAGTCTTGACTGACTCATTAGGATCGTGATGAGCACCGAGCTATACAAGCCTTCAAAGGCGTTGTGTCAAGTTCTTTGAAAGAAACATTTCTTCACGAGTAACCACACATTTTGTCTTCAGTACAAGCTACCATTCACAGATAATAAAAATCATCGTTAAAATTTCGTTCTCCGCCCTAAAATTTTGTATGAAAAGCGTAAGTTCTCCAAAAGCCTTTTTCTCCAGGACTGATAAATACTTTAATTACATGTCAAACCGGCTTCGATGTGCAAATGCAGTATACTTCCAGTCGTATATATATTGGTCTCCTTTTATAGTCTGAATACTGAATAGCTTCGCCGGAACCCTGATCTAAAAATCGTGCATGTTAAGCTTCAATATAAAGTTGGGATATCTTCTTTATCTTTCTCATCGTTTTCCATGTGTCTTTTCTCAAACGTGGAGCAGGATCTTCGTTAGAAATTCTTGTGGATCTTATTAACTGATGTGGTTCAATCACAGTTTCAATATCACTGATCTGGAAATATGAAGCCTTTGTGTCCGTTTAAAAAATTTTAAAGGATAAAACAACAAATATTTCTGGGCTAACAAGAGGCTTCAAACAGCCTGCACAATGGCTAGGTCGAAAGTTTGTAAGAGTTGATAAATTTCTTGTGCTAAAGCTACTCTATTTATGAGTGTTTTATGGTCGCCGATAACTCGCCTAGCTCGTGCGAGCATACTGCTGACTACTGTACATTACTGCGGGCGAGCCAAACCCGACTCGAATTTGACAATTTAGCTTCTGGCCATCGTGATAATTCATTTGAGTGAATTTACAAAATCAGTCATAATTGACTAATTTGATTCAAAAGTTATCCAACTTATATTATCCTGTTAACAGTAACATAGTTAAATTGCATAAGTTTCGATTGAGTAATTCATTCTACTATTGCAACAAAACTTCTCAACCTAGACACCTAAAATAATTTGAAACACATTAATTGAATTCGTTGAATCTGTTACGACAAAAGATATGAAGTCAAGTGCAACACATATCGATGACTCGAAAGGGGCTCGTGCGTGCAGTCCTTGTGATTAAGGCGAAAGACTCGCGAACAACTTGAAAGGTTCCCGACCATAGAACCAGTCTAGAGAGATGAGACCGAGAATATCGAATAACAAACTGGAGAACAAGTGGATATCAAGCCATATTGCGCGGATCTTGTGAGATCGATCAACAAAATGAAAACTAAATAAGGTTCTGAATCGCTGATGGCGATCAGATTCATGTTCGTGAGATAACGTTGAAAGTTAGAATTACTTGTTTTAAAATAAATAATACGTAATAATGATATTCTAATTCTCCATTGACTCGATATCATTGTACTATTGATATGATATTGTTTTCTAGAAGTGTAAATGTGGCTTTCCACACTCTTTTTGGCATTCAAATTAAAGTTCAACAGTCCTGATATCGACTGCTAACGCAGTGGAAACAACAGTAGCACTGTACTGCCTTTCTGATAGACTTTGTAAAAACTTACGTACCCAACGAGCCGCACATAATTAATATGAAAACTAACCAAAAAAGATTTTACAGAGATTGGCTTCTCTCCGTTAGCTCCGTTCTTTGGTGACATAATCTGGATCCACTTAGTTACTCCCTTAAAAAGCTTTATTTATTGTATCGTAATTTATCCTTTTGTGCTCTGCGGCAGTTTCGAGACACGTAACTGATTGCATAAGATGCATATTTATCTCACTACTCTCCGTATAGCAGCACATAAAAGCCAACTCACGGCTCGTTCAGTTCACAGTTGGCTGTTCACACTAGCCCGAGGGAATTGAGGTGAAGAAAACTCGAAAATGAGAGTTCAACTGTTGGTTTCAGTTTTCTTTCTCCTGCTCCCGGTCGCTCTTATGGCGCCAAGGGGCGACGGAGAAAATCAAGAAATCGTCGACTTATCAGAGCTGGAAGACATTGAGAAAGAAAAGAAAGGGTAAAGAGAAATTTTATTTTTGTTGTGTTAAGTTTTATACTCGGTTTCCTTTACTGTGTGTAGTAAGAATTTACGAATAAAATCTTAAACACTACAATTAAAGCAACTTTAAGTTAAAGGAATTTGGTGACCTTTTCTCATTTAACTTTGTGGGGGCACCAAAACTAGGACATAGTTGAAACTTCGAATTTCACATTGTTAATTAATATCTTCTTGTTGTCAGGAACCAAGTGAATTCAGTTGATGATGGAAATGAAGAACAACAATACTTAACCAATCTGGACAGGTAGAGCTAATAATAATTAAATGCTTTACATAGTAATGAAGCGCTTTACATACTCTCAATGCATGCTCTTACAATGACTTACAGTTGACTTTGGTATTGAGTGTCTTAGATCGTTCGCTAAATACGGCTCAATTTAATGTTCATTAAGAATACGTTGCCCTCAGTTAGTAGTAGACAGACCACAACACCGGGATCACCCTACTTTTCTTCGACAAGTGTTGTGGGTTCTTTTAAGTCCCCCGGTAGGAGATTGAGAGACTGGGCCTACGATTTAACGTCCTTATCGAGAAAACGCGGCGAAGGTCTAACCGTTTTCAGATGTTAGAGCAAAGGCAGCACCTTCTCCTCAGTTATTTTAAGACTATGAGTGAAGGCCCGGCACTAGGAATCGAACTCGGGCCTCCAGCACGACAGATTCGCACCTTACCAACTGGGCTAACCAGACAGCGATACTTGCAACCTTTTTGCATACTATTGAACATACACTACATCTGTTTCTGAGGAAAAATAAAATGAATGGCCTCTTTTTTGGTTCAAACTAACTTCATCTTTGTGTATAAACAAATAGATCTATAACGCGTCCCCACGCAATTTTTGAATTGCTTTGTTGGTGTGCGGAGTTAGAAAGGGGATCAATATACGACCGTGTAATGACTGTTATGCTCCATTGATCATTAATCGCTGGTGTTTGTCTATAGTGAGGTTGACGCTCCTGCAAAGGTTGATGAAGATGACGTAGCAGCAGATCCCAGGCCCCGACCGGGCTGGGGACGTAGGCGCCGGCGAAGGCGCAGACACCGTAGATGGAGGAAAGTGGTAAGGAAGGTAAAGGGTCACGTGAGGAAATGGAGCAATCACGTGAGGAAATGGAAGAATCACGTGAGGAAATGGAGGAATCACGTGAATACAGCGAAAAAATGGCTCAGCGTTTTTGGTGATGAGGTAAGTGTTACCAAAACGCTTAGACAAAAGTTAAAAGAAACTGACAACCGTATAAAGGAGTGAACGCAAGACGCGTTGTACTGTCTTTCTTGTATCACGTTATCACAGCCTAATATATTAGAGCTCTCTCCGTCACGCTGGTTTACTCTCCTGTCACGTAACTAACCCACTATTTCATTCAAACTCTATCAGTCGCCCTAGTGTACTGTCCTTCTTGCATTACGTTACTACTACACTACTTCATTGCAGCTTTCAGTCACGCTCGCTTAAGTCATGGTAACAATCTCGCTTAAGTCATGGTAACAATCTCACCAAAGATCCTCACTGATCACGTATATAACGTATTGAAATTCAGTTTTCCTGTTTTGTTGCAGCCAAACAGAGATGCGCCGATGGAAACTGAGGAACAAGCAAACTAGTGAACACAACTTGATTGGATCTTTCAATTAACCGAGTTTTTGATTTAATGTTGTTCAGTTAAGGTGTTTGGGTTTATATTTGCATATGCTGAATAAGGGTTAGGTAAAATAGTGTTAAAGCAAGTTAAGGTTGAAACGTTTGCTTAAAAATAATCCAGCAAGTCGTCAAGGGAAACACCGTTTGCTACATCCGTCAAACATGATTAAAAAAAATGACGTTGATAAAAGTTAAGGAAACAAAGACAAATGTCAAAACAATTAATTAATCAGCAAACTGGACAAATCGTTCTTCTGTTTTATGGCTAATAAAGAGAATCAAAGCAACAACTAAAGCGTCTATTTCCTGATAAACAGCTCGTTAAATGAGGTTCGGATCTACCTTTTGCACAGCACTCGGACCATGAAATTGTCACGTGACGTGAAAAATGTCCCTGAACATCACTGCAAATGACAAATAAGTTTTAGAGTCGTTAAGAGAATACACAATTGTGTACTGTGTGTAAATTTGAAGCCGCCGATACTATCATTCCCGACCAAAATAAAGGCTGCTGATTGCACGCCATATTTACTGTAAAATGTATGACGCCGCCATGTTTGGGGCACAAACGTAACATGGCCGCCAATTTACCAAGTTTCGCAAAAGCCCTCAATGACAAAACATATTTGCCAAAATGTCCTTTATTTGACTAAATTATCATTTATTTACCATATTGATTCATATCAGATGGCGGATAGAGCGAAACTTCAAAAAATTTGGACTAGTTTGACTCAAACACGTAACTAACCGATCGCTTCACTGATTTCTTAACAAAGTAGAGTAAATCCATGAAATTTGGCGTGAAGACTGATCAAAGGGAGCCTGAAACGATATTAAAAACACATCTTCATAGAGTTCATAGTTTTAAAGTTAGCATTTTGTTGACGTCACACGAAAACCAAGATCGATCCGTGTTTCTTGGCTGGGGTTTGTGGTTGCTGCGTCGTCCTTGTTCCCAGAGCTCCTCTCCGAGGAGAAAGAGGAAGTCCTGGGTGCGAGGTTGTTCTTGATCCCCACTATCTCTGCAATCCAGAACAAAGACAAATGAAAAGAGTACGAGTACGTCGTCGGCTTGTTTACAACAAGATTTGCAAAAAAAAAAAAAAAAAAAAAAACTCGCGCGTGGGCTACGAGATTTGACAACACAACGAGGTAGTACAATTTCTTCGCAATTCCGTTACGGGCAGTATGACGAATGAAAAAACTCGCACTCGTTGTCAAATCTGAAGGTTCCTGTTAGTCCACGCGCCGAGTTTTGGCAACATAACAAGATGGCGTGTAAAAGATGGCTTGCAGGCGCAGTACGACGAATGGGGAAAAATTCGTACTCGTTGTCAAATATCTGAAGGTCTTGATTATTTAAATAGATTACTACAGTATAGGGCCTTTGTATTCCAAAGAAGGTTGGGGTTTACTGACCAGCTGTTGTGTTTGTAGATTACCACTTGAACTGATGGGGATTAACTAATCGCTCTTTATGCCAATGGGAATCGAAAGAAATTACACGCATCTTCATAAGAACAATTTTTAATAAAACAGCTGCAATTTGCCCCACAGCTAAAAACGAATCGAAGAAGAACCTACCTAGGCCCGGATTCAAGTCTTAGTGAGTTTACATTCCAGAGAAACTTGAAATCAAAACATCTCTTGTCGCTCGAGGTACAGTTATTATACCAAGTGATCAAGTGATCAGAGCGTAAAAAGTCTAAAAATTGTCTTAGCAGCAAACTTAAATTTGTCAATATTCAGTACATTCGTTTTGTCTTCTACGAGACAAATAATTTAAAATGAAAACCGCCATTCAGAAAACCACATAAATTAGTTGTGTATCAAACATCTTTGGTTGAAAACAAAAAATAATTTAAACAAACGAACTGATTTGATACAACTTACTAAAATATCTGTAATAACGGACCTTTACCTTTAATTAATTAATAACGGGCTTCAGAAATCAGAAAACGAAGGAATTAAGAAGTTATAGTCAGAAACTGGGCAAATAAAAGTGCAGGAATACCTCCCCCCAAGAATTTAATATAAATATATTTCAATAAAACAAAATATTGGGCACAATCTTTGAGGACTGTACCTGATTCGTAATAGAAAAGAACAAGACATTGATAAGTAATAAACCCTCTTACCTTCACACAAAAACTAACAGCGCACATGGACATTCAAGAACGAAGTAGTTCAAACGTTGTTCCAGTCGATATAAATACAACATTTGGCGAAAACATATCGTTAACTTTCGTTTGCATGGTAGATATACGATAAAACCGAAATATCCTTTTTTTATTCAATAAGGCTTAGAAAAGTGTTTTTAAAAGCAAAAAAATGGTTTTAGATTCTAAGGGAAGCCTCAGATATCGATTTTGCCCAAAAAAAACGTCAATTTTACGTTTCCCTCGAGACGCTTCAAACTATGGATTGTGAACATGCGAGTATTGTAGTGAAATATGAGACTGGAGCTAAAATATGAACTTGGTAATATATCAATTTGTTGCGAGCGAGCAGCAACACTAATCGTGACGGACCGTGCAGGTCCTGACTGGCTAGTTCATCAAGCTGATCATATTTGGATTTCATTTTTCGCTGCTTAAGTTGACAGCCGATCCAACCAAATCAATCCATTCGCCCATCGGGGTCAGCTCTGTTGTATACAAATTCGTGTCGTGTGTCGCTGTGACTTGTACTTAACTGCTGTTAAGTCGTATAGCGAGGTAACGAAATCAAAGCAATTGCCTAATGAAACTTACGAGCTTAGCGAGTTGAAATAGCTCGTAACAGCATGTGGTCTTGCTCTAGATACCCGCTAAACAATTGTCAACCCTTCAGCAAACAATCAAACTAGCGTTATACCTCGAACCAACCTCGCTTTCGTCGCAAAACCCAGTAAACCACTACAGAACAAATGAGAGCAAGTTATTTCAGCTCGCAGCACGACACTTTCTTTTAGAAACTGTTAGTAATAACTTTCTGTTAAAATTAAGCCTGTTGCATCAAACAGACGAAAAATTATCCAGGCACGGGAGGAGACGAGATGGATTTGGCCCAATAGAAACTGTCTGCCGAATGTATAAGCAAGAGGCTATGTAGTAGCCTTTACTCGTCCCGGTTTTGTAGGTTTCCTTTGATCTGACCTTGATTTTACAAGTTTGTCCAATGTTGTAAGAATGGACGATTGAAGGGAGATACGGACGAGTAGAACTTGAGATTAATGAATATACTGTCAGTGATTCACATTAAGCAGTTTTCCCGTAGGAGTGGGGAACTGGAACTATAAGTATCATCAGCCGTAACAAAACTACCTACATCTTTGGGATGTAGGTTCCATTTATTTTCAAATTTGGACTTGTGACTGTGTATCTTGTTATGAAGGTTAATAGTGAAGTTCAGCACCCCGTATACGTAAGACGGCAAACGTCAATTTGCCGTCTGCCGTATATTTGTCTTGTTTTCTTGGTTTTAGTTTCACGTTGACGTGAGCTTCAAGGGAAAACACACGAGCAACTCGAATTAGACTGGAAACAAGTTTCAAATAAATTAAAAACAACTAAAAACTTATTCTGACAGTACATATTACTTAGCAAAGAAAAATAGGTTTTTTTACTGTTTGTATGTCCAAATTAACAGTTGTTTGATTCCCGTTGATGAAAGTTGCTAATATGAACTATCTGAACAATTTCTTGTGTTGTTTCTTCTTAGCTAACTGAACATTAAACATTACAACCCTTTACCTTTTATACGACTTAAAATTTATTTCTATGCTTGAAAAAAGATCAAAAAGTCTCACGTAAATATCAAACGCGAAAACCTTTAGCTTGGCGTACGTACGGCAAACGTGAAACGGCGTATACGCGATGCGAAATCTCCCTATTGCTACATAACTTCAAGTTAAAGGTTTAGTTTCGTATAATGCTCTGATATAAATGAACAAGTTTTTAGTTTTAAACTATTTTAAAATATTATCCAAGTACCAAACGTTTCGGCCATAAAAATCATCGGGGTTAAGTTTGTTCGCGGACGGTTTACATTCTTATCTGCGCTAAGTTACTCACGAGAGGAAAAAATTAACGGGTAAGCTGCAAGGTTTGGTAGTTACAAAACTATGTGTCTAACGCTCGTCTTCTTAATGACAGCAGTAATTTTTGCACGGCGTGTGAACTTACAACCAAGGAATTCTAAAAGTGCTTTTGGCAACTCCTAATCTTTCCCTGGGTCCGAGTGTTCTTTGATCTGTATTTTCTAATTCCTTTTAATTACTCGGATGTATCTAGCTAACTATATTTGCTGGTGCTCCAAAAATAAGTTCCTGTTTATACAAAGCTTTTTTGCATATCCCTATATTGTTTTTGTATATTCTAAATATCTCTACCTATACTTCTTTCCTATATCCTGTTCACTGGAGTTCAGAAAACCAACTACAGAACGCCATCACGGGTGCCATTCACAGATTTTACTGACTGATTGCCCTCAAAATATCACAGCAGCTTTCAAAGCCATACTTTTTGGCCTGCTGCTCAGTTCTTTGGACAACTATCACCCGAGACACTATCTTCCAATATACCGACAACCGCAAGGGGCTTGTTTACTAAATATACATACATATCTACTCCATTAAATTGTCTGACAACAGATCGTAAAGAGTGGCTCGGGTCAACCAATCGGATTAACTATCACAATCTTCTTCGGTGACTTATAACTACAATACATTTCACGAAGTACGGCCCGAAGTTTGAAACAAAGAAAGCGCTCAAAGAGCTTTTGTGGGGAATGGTTAACATCAAGGGTTGATGAGAGTCACCATGGCAACGCAGTTCAGAATTAGCTAGATCGGTCATAATACGTAAAGTTCTCTTAGAATTTTTTTCCCTTCAATACAAGTTTCTACAATTCACGCAGCTCTCTAGCAGTTTCCATTGAATGTCAGAATAATCCATCTCGTATTTTGAGTATCAGAATAATAAATCCGGGTGATTTTAAAAAAACAGCACCCTCTTGGCTAGTATGCGTTAACAAAAACACTCTACAAAAACTTTTACAGTACGCGTTGAAATATGTTACAAGTAGCACGTGTTCTGCATACTATGAACGATGTAAGCGAATTCAGACTTGTCAATGAGTTGATGGTTATCTTCGCAAATATTGCACGGTAAGCCGGAAGAATGCCTCGCCACCTGTGTACGATGTTAGATGAGGAGGTGTCAGCACGTATTCCTGTAACAACAGTCCTTCACGGGCTTCAAGCTCAAAACACTGATGACGAGCTTAACGCTTAAGTCGAACAACGTAACATGACTTATTATCTGACTAAGTCACGTGTACTGATCATCTCTCTCGCACCAACCCATTTTCACTGCTGTAGATCGATGTAGCTCGCTCCTCAACTTGTGTCTAATCTTTAAAAACATCATCAAACTGTTTGACTGGGAGATGTGTAAAGATCAAATCTCTTATACCAATCCACTTTCACTGGCTTCACGTTCAATATACTGACACCGAAAAAGTCCGCAATATTACCTACGACGCCACGGCTGAAAACAAAGAGAACTTCTTAAGAATGGAATGCGAAGAACTACATGTGCAGCAGTACTTCTAAGCTAGTTTAGATTTAAACCTCTATAAACTAACACGGTAAGATTTGAATGTCTTTTATACTGAAAAGGTCCAGTATTCACATGCACACTCACATGGGGATTCACAATAGAAGTCACTCTGTTGAAGACAGGATTGCTAATACTATTGTGTGCCTTGTGTGGATTGCTAATACTATTGTGTGCCTTGTGTGGATTGCTAATACTATTGTGTGCCTTGTGTGAAATGTCATCCTTGCATGATACACCCAACAATTTTGCAACCCCCCCCCCCCAAACACACACACAAACACACGTGAATCTCTTTAAGAGGTGTGCTCCCTTCCCCACCATAGAAATTTCTACAAACGTGCGGCGTGAGAAAATTTGTCCGTCCTTTTCCAGGATAAAGGGCAGGGGCATCTCCTTCCCTCCCCAACCCTAGAAACTTCTACACAACTTGCGCCGTGAAGAAATTTTGTCCTTGTACTCTTCTGGATCCATTTCCAGGTCAGACGGCTGAGGAAATCCCTCCACCCTAGAAATCTCTACACAAGGTGCAGCGAGTGTAATTTTGTCCTTGTACCACAATCTTCTAGGTCCATTTCCAGGATAAATGGGTGAGGAATTCCTTCAGAACTTACTACATCAGACTCGTAAGAAGTTTGTGCAAGTACTACCAGTGCTGATGGTTACAAACCTGAACGGATTAACCTGTTCTCCCGCATTACTTGTGAAGTGACTGTATTTATGCAAGTTAAGTCTTTCGTTGGTCGTCATACCAAGCCAGAACACCTACAGGTTGAGTGTAAAAAATGGTATACCTGTCAATGTTTTGCCCAGGAAAAGGGGGTAAATTCAGAGGCTTTGGATACGATTCAAAGTCTCAACCATTAGTCAAGTGCCATTGTATAAGGCGAGAAAAAATGTCAAACAGTGCTGGACCTAGTTATATACGTCGTGTATGATCTCAACAAGTTACCTGATAACACTGGCAGAAGAACAGTGCACCGACCCACATGAAGTGGAACATGGCGTTGCCCATACCCCATGTGACCCACGGGGCACAATGACAGCTCCTTGATACTGCATCGCCCCAGCCACCAGTGTAGCCATCACAGGTCTTCAAAAGGTCTAGAGAAAGTCGAACACAAACTCTCAGCGCTTGCACTGCTTCAGTAATTGTAGGAGTTACATGTGTCATAGTATTTTTCTAGTAAACTGTCTTAAACTATAGTCTAATTTTTTTCTAAAAGGTTCTTGACGGTGCGATATTCAAACGTTTTATTATGTTTTGCCATGGGTTTTAACAATAACGGACAGAGCAAATAAATTTTTAGTGTGATTCTTTTGGATTCCCATGAAGAGGAGTATTGCCGAAGTTCTAAACAGCAAACTTGGAAACTACAAAACTCTTGATTAAATTCTTCATTTTGGTTTTATTCTTACTTTAGAATGTTGTTGCAAACACGACTCATCTTGTAAACGGTAACGTCGGCCTTAAAATCTTGATACTGAGTTCGACTTTATTTCTTTGGGGGAGGATGAGAGGGAAGTGGGGGGGGGGGGGGACAAAACGAGTGGCCATGCCCAACTCTAACTTAAACTCTGGCCAAAGCAAAAAAAAAAAAGTCAATGAAAATCGAACAGAACATTTAAGATCTGAAAAACACAAGGATAAGGAAATTGTCCTGCGATTATGGCACCATTACAGCACAAACCGCCTGGAAACCATAATTCTGTACGCGTGTTGTCAACAAACTTGACCAAAAGACGCCGAATTTTCGGATCTTTCGGAAAACCAGACGTCGTTGCTCCATGATCTGAGTTTGAGCTATATCTTAAAACAAAACAATGCTTTCCCATTGTTTATAATTTGCCAGTTTTTCTTTAGCCAGGGAATAAACCAAGGGTTTCACCTAAAGCACCCGCCGGGGATTTCATAAAAATTTGACATATCGAGAGTATCCTGTGACGCAACGCATGTCAATGAAACATTTGACCCCGTTATCACGAACATAACAATTTTAGAAAAAACCGCCGTAGCTTCACATTAAGCCCCAGATGAAAATAAAACAAATACTTTTGAAATGTAGACATATACAGCCAAACTGACGAGATAGGGTCGTTTATTCGTGATACTTGCACTTTAAAAAAACGAATGACTTGTTGTAACACTTCGATTATAAATTTGTGTAAAAAAACATTCCCATAAGCATTCAATCGGTTCTCGATATATCCATTTGCATCACTACTTTTTGTCCTTTGCAACTTCCCTGCAACACTAACCATTTTAATATTCGAGCCTTTCAGTTGCAGTTATATTGCCGTAAATTCTCCCAACTTCAACCAGTTGGGATTCTTAACTGTAGTCGTGTTTATTTGAAATTTTAACTATTATTATTATCATTATTATTATTATTATTATTATTATTATTATTATTATTATTATTAT
>JAOBRD020620568.1:0-15512 GCA_027575215.2 Hydrozoanthus sils
TTCTTGATGTTTTACAAAATATTTATTGTTCAATAGAAAAGAAAAGTACCGACCTGTGTTGTCCACGACATGTTTCTTGTCGTTGATAACTAAAAAGTGGAGCTTTGCCTTGGAGTGAATTAAGCCTGAATTGAAATTTTGTGCGGATTACAGCGAGTTTCCCTGACCTGATTGACATTCAAAGTCGGAAAATGTTCTGCGTCAAAAAAGTTTTGATGAGGATGTTTTATTAGCGCAATGGGCGTTTATTGACATTGCATTGACGTTTTTAGCCTCTCAAGTCTTTTCTTCCATACCGCGCCCATTATCTCGTAAAACATTTTAGCAGGTGTTGGGGTAATTATATACACTACATGTGTCGTGTCGCAACAGTGCAATTTTTCCTATATTTAAAAGGGGCTAGCAGGTGCATTCAAGCTCCCCAAAACTGCGCTAATCAATACTATTCTCAAATCAATTAGTTTTTTTCAGAATGAGAAAAAAAACCACTGTAATGATGTGTATGGTGCGGGCAGAGCAGCTTCTTAACCTCTACATTCAGAGGGAATAAAATAACAACTTTAAAACGACGCCTGTGCGGGGTTCAGGATTTCTAAAATGAAATCTTCAACCACTATGAGTGAACGTAGTGAACATATTTTTTACCTTTATTTAAGAGACCCCTGCAACTCTAGATCGAACTCTGGGCCTGAAACCGCCAACTAATAAGTAAAAATACATATAGGTTCATTTTCCCTTTCAGCACACTCGTCTGATAAAATTAGTTTAAATGCCCCAGAGGGGACTCAAACCCACGTGTCCTGGTTACTAGTCAGCTGGTGCGATAACCAATACACCACCGGGACTCGCCATGCTAAAAAGTAGCAACTTACGGAGTGTAGAATTATCAAACCGGTGTATGGTCCCAAGGAGCCCAATATTTTCTTCATTCGAGTGTGTGTTTCTGCCTATAACCTTCTTTCAAACCGAAAAAAGGCTTGCTTTTCTTAATCAACTAAAGTAATTTATATTAATTAAAACTGTTTTTATTCGTTTTACACAAGGTTTGTTGGTGGCAACGCATTAAACGATGTTTACATTCCAGTCTTTTTCCTTTTGGGAAGAGCCTCGTTACTTCTGATTGCATAAATAATTTCCCGTCAATTGTCAAATTAATCCTTGCCACCTGTAAATGACAAAAAGGTAACTCGTCTCAACCTTTCGGAGTGTCTTTCACCGAAAAAGCGTCCAAACCTTCTCAGTGTGAAGAGCCAAGAATACAAAAAACTCGGTTAGTGTTCGTAATCTTACGCCAAAAGGTAGTTTTCAGTTGACGCAATGTTTACAAAAAAAAATTTCCAGATCCAAACACCTTCGAGACATGAAACAAAGAAGCCTTTGTCTCAAACCACCAATCAAAGAATTATTTGGTTGAAAATCTCCTTTAAGATACAGTAAGGAAAACATGGATACTATTAACAAATTAATTTAAATACACTTTCAAGATTTCAGATCACGTGGCCTCCGCTTTATTGTGTGAAGTCTACAGGGTTTATCAGTTCCTCATGTTTAAATAACAATTCAATCGACTACTTTCAACTGCAAGCATTTTACATTTTTGACGGAAGCAGTGTCGAGCTTCCAACAAGAGTAACGCTGTTTTTTTGTTGCTTTCTTAACGGTAGCGCTGGATTGCCGACTAGCTTCTAAACACAAACACAAAAAATTTTCTTAGTTCAGCCTTTGATAATAACAAAAACTACAAACTGCCGAAACTATTTTATTGGTTAAGCGATATTTTAAAACCATACCCTTTAACTCTATTGAGCTGTGCGGTATCCACTATAATGAAAACTGCTTGCCAATTCCGTGAGTTAGGAATTGACAACAAGTAGCTGGGAAACTTGGACTGACTTGGCTTTAGAGCGTCGCCCAGTGACTGACACCATCAGAAAATCTGTTTTACCAACATCAGAACTTCGTTGTGACCTTAACCTGACAGAGAAACGAGCTTGGTGACCACGCCGTGCAATTGCCGATCTGCGTGTCATCGGAACCATGTAGCCGAGCCTGCTCTTTGCTTTGATTGTGAAAGTCTCTGTGTATGGCAGTCCATTGATAACCTCAAACAAAACAAAACTGGTTTGGCCGATTGGGAGAGTGAAATGATTCCTTGAGTGAACGACACGAAGAAGAACGCTTTTCGGCGTTACGATGTTTCTGGAGTACCTCTGAAACGGGTTTCCTGTAAAAAAAAATGTTTACTAGTTAGTAACTAAGTCATTTTTTATGCTTTCTAGGAAGGAAAAATGCATTCTCTAAGAAGAAAATGGTTATTTATTTGATTTAAAACAAAAATAAAATTGAAAGACTTTTTAATTTTTTTTAAATTTTACTGAATAATTTATCAACGCCGGTTTTCAAAATCTGAACTGAATGATTGCAGAATCATTTACTTGGTTTGGGGTGTATTATGCTTCGCTTTTCAATCTGTGCGCTCAGGTGCTATGTCGACAGCCGGTGGTATATATTTAAAAGCGAATATTTCTGTGTTCAAGGTTTGAAAAAACTTAATCAATGTGTTCTGTGTTAAAATATAACATATAAATACAGAATCAATTTCATTCACGTACATTCAGGCTTGAAATTTATAAAAGCACCCGTGAAATTTCCTTAAAAAGAGCATCACTACTACTATATATCATTATTAACTTATCATCGTTACAACTATAACTAAAATTTGTTATTATTAAAATTGGTATTGTTATTTTATTATCATTACATAATAAATAATTAATTTATCCCACGGCCCGAGTCTAACGTGTTACAAACAACTGGTCAAACTGAACCTGAAGACAATCCAATCTTTGTTCTTCTTTGTCATAGCTGAAAGCCCCAAAAATCGTTTATTTGCTATATTTAGTAACTACTAGATTACTCATGTTTTTATTCTGCTTGATTCATTTACCTGCTCGTGTAGTTCCTTCCAGCTTGAGTTTAAAGGACTGTGATGGGGGTGTGAACGTTGAGATATAATGAACGTTCGTCCTGCCACGCTTTCGCAGATTATAGCTCGACAGATGTTCCCCATGCTTCGTAACAAACTTCAGTCTCAGTGATCCAGCTCGAACCTTATCAGCTCCGGCTACAGTTATCAGCACCTCGATTGACCGACCTGAAAGCAACGAAGCTAACTTTCATATTATTGGGTGTTTTTAAAGTTACACCACTTTTACTATCGATTTATACCACAAGCGAGAAAGTGAGAGACAGAAACTCACTGCCATGGTTAACAGTATACAATAAAGAAATACACCTAACAAACTTGGGATAAATGATCAAAAGCCTGAACTAAAATTTTATCAGAAGACTAAATCTGGTCTTTCATCTTATCTAATCTCACATTTTACAAAAGTACAACGCATAACGAAGATGTCTATCAGTACCACTTTACGTTGGAACCAAGTCTTAAACGTAAAAGAGGACTTAAAACAAAATCCTATACACATTTTAACTCTTTCACTCCGAACTCGAGTCAGTTATCAACACCCAACTTCTTCTCATATAACATAAAACGAATTAAGAAATTAATGGTAAGGAGAAAATGAGAATTGATCAAAGTAAAGCGAACTACCGAATTAGTGAATATAAAAATAAAATTCTCTGAAACCTAAGTTGAGAGAATGAAACAGTAAACCGGGACTGAAATAGTTAATTAAACAACTCCACCCTATATTTATGAAAAGAACAAGAAATCATTCCACCGATAGCTTTAAATATAAAGTTAGCTACAAAAACAAACATACCAATAATAGGATGGGAAATGGGGACATCTTCTGTTCTTCTCCCACGAGTTCTCCGTAAGAAGAAAGAGTATTCGAAGTCAATGTTTGTTGCACTGGAACCTTTCACGAAGAACTCACTTTTACCAGCACTTGATGGAATGGTTAGCTGCCAGTTTCCCGCCCTCGGGTTCTTAATCTGGTACACATGTATTCGTGACATTGAAACTTTCCCGGATGTTATGACGATATTTTTTGGATCTCTCAGAGTCATGTCGATTGGAGAACTGGGGGAGTTTGAGTTTTCTGTAGTTATGGAAAAAGTGACATCTTCGATGGAATCGTCGATGACAATGGAGTGCTGAGTGTTCGATGCACTCCGTTTCTTGCGCCGTGATTTGTTGGAACCAACAGCGATGGTGTTTGAGCCACCTAGAACGCTCTCTGTTAGGCCGCTTAGCTTCTTTAATTCCCCTGCACTGTTGAGACGGATGACTTGACCACAAGTCTTTTCAGCAAGTGCTTTAAAATGGCCCTTATCATTTCTACATGTTCCTTCAAATGTGCAATTGGTAAAGTTTGAATTAGCTTTCACTATGAAATCCAAGAAAAAGATTGACATAAAGATACAAAGATACAAGCAGTTCAAAAACATGTCGAAGATTAAGGAATTACACGTACGTAAACACTCCAGGTATTGCGAATTTACATGAACTTTAACTTGGCAGGGACTAAGCACCTAAATATCTATCCCATAGGAAAATAGAATTAACGTTTTAGGAATTGATTTTTTTAAAATAATTAAATCAAACTGAAGATCCCCAAAGAAACATCTATCGTAAACAACGAATATTTAGATCCTATTAATTATTAACGTCTTTCACAGGCAACCAATTTTTTTCATTTCACAAGCAAGTTCAATGGCTCAGTTTTCCAGTAATGGCAAGAGTATAGATGGTTGACATAAACGAATTAAACTAGAAGCAGAAAGCAAAGAAACTACCACAACTGATGTTTTTGACCGCAATTTTATCTTTTTTTCAAAAATTATATGAAATTTTAGTGACTCACCTGTTGTGAAAAAGTTAACAGTGATTGCATCGTCCCCAACAAGATATTCCACCTCGTCTATATTATCTGCACTGGCATCTTTTGCTGTGGCGTCTGTAAAAACGTACATGGGAGATCCCCATCGTGGTGAGTCGTACAAGGCGTTAAGAAGGCCTTTGAATGTCAGCTCGGGACAATCGCCACCACCTTTGGCTACCAAAGACTGTATTGCCTTTACAAATCCAACATCGTCCCCATCATCCTTTCTAGTTACAGGTCCAACTCCTGCAATGAACGTTAAAAGGGTGAGAAGAGGGGTCAGTTTGCAGCTCTTACTGGCTTGGGTTCACGTTCGGCGCAACATGATGGGGCTTAGCGCCGCTCCGCTAGCTAGCCAAGAAAACATTCAATATTCAATTGGCAGTTTTTTAGGGTAATTTTTAAACCGAGAGGTATCATAGGGGGAAGTTTTTACACCTTGCTAGTACTTAGGGTATTTGGGGGGCTTTTTCCGACGGTCAACCCTACTCTTTAAACCCCGGTGTATCCCCCGTTCGCGTCTTGCCACTCTTACAGTCAGTTTGAATTATCCTTGTTTCGTTATTGTAATTCCGGGTCCGGATTTTCTTCAACTTCCAAAAATCGCTTTCTCTGCAAACGCAGCAGCCTTTGTGTTCACGTTTGTACCTGTTTTAACGAGCTTGCTTGACTTTCTTCAAATCCGACCTCTTCGAGCTTTGAAACTCACTTGTTGACTCCAAGTAAGAGCAAGAAGCAAGAAAGATATAATAAAGATATTTTAACTGCATTATAAATGGGTCAATTGCTGCCATGTAAAGATTGTGATGGAGTTAAGATGCATTCTCGGCATGCACTAGTAATAATTTTAAAAGATCAATCATTGTAAGGTTACAACTGAGGAATTCGTAGTCCCATATGTGACCCATGCGAAATATTAGGAATACGTACGAAATCGAGAATTGGTCCTCTTAGATATAAGAATGTAAAAAATCTATGGTTCATTTAATAAAAAATAATAATAAACAACACTAGCAGTGTTTACTGTGCTAGACAAAGGTTCTATTACAACAATTTATCAAAGTTTAATAAATGTCTTACCAGGGTCATTAAATGGTGAGAGTATGTAGTTAACGGGATTTTCTCGCGGGTGATTGACAACATCAATGGCAATCTTTTTAGCGTTCTCAATCTCCTCCGCCATACTACCAGTTGTATCAATAGCAAACATCAAAGTCACATCTCCCTGAACTGCCATGAGTTTGTTAAATTCTTTCGGACTCATTTGTCTCTTTAGATCGCTTAGAAATCCTGTTGCAGTAAGTTGAGAAGAGCGTTTCCCCCGCGGCCTTCGTGTACTCGAACTTTGCTGTTGGATTAAATACAATGCCTGGCCAATAGCACGTCTCGCAAACTGATAGCTTCGATGTTGTGATCCCAGTTTGATATATTCTTTTAATTTTTCAAGTTGTTTTTGTGAAAATCGCTGTCTTCTCCCCGAAACCATTGCCTCAGCCATTGCACGCTCAATCTCATTGAGAGCGGTAAGAAAGTGGTTCGATGGAGATAACCTTGGTTGATAAACCTTTGTTTTTCGTTTAAGGGTGATGCGCGGTTTCATTTTATGGCGGGAATACCTGCCCCATGCAAAGGCCGATATAAGGAATTTAGGCCTTTTAGCTTCGACAGGACTCTTCACCTGCACAACTTCCCTGTCTCCTCTCGAAAACGACATCAGGGCATCACGCGCATTATCAAGCGATTGAAAGAGATCGAGGCCTCCTGAATCTTCAGGTAAAAGAACAACGAGGGAGAAGGCAAAAGAAACTAGAACTAGTTTCATGGTTGATCGGACAACAACGTACCAAAAATATACCAATGTTCCGTGAAGTTCGTATTTTAAAACGCGCTTGACCGGAAGGGCTTTACAAGTGTCGTAGACTTGTTTGAACAAGTGGCAAATTTGTTATGAATAATGTTGAGATCTGATTACATCAATCTGAAAAAGGATTTAGAATTTCTGGAAGAACGATTTGTTTAAGCGAAAATAGTTAAGGTCGAGTCGCACTTGGAAAAGTTTTTTCATTTTCTGTTTGTTTTAGCACTTTGATCCGCCATCACATCACTTTTCCGAGAACGACCGCGTATTTCAGTCTTAAGACGGACAACTTTTTCCAGGCGGAAACTAATCAAAGGAGCAGTGCTGTAGGGGTAGAGCAGGAAAGTTCTTGAAATGTTGGTCGAAAACAATAAACTGCTGTCATAACTTGTTATCTAAACGGAAACCAGAACATCTATCACAAGCCGGTGGCTAAGCATATTCAAAACTGTATCAAATGTATTTTTATTCATTCGCAACTACTGTTGAGAATATTCCTCTCGGATATTGTGGACATGGTAGTATAGAGTTCGAACCATGAATTACATAATTAGGTATTGTCGAAGCATATGGCAATTGGCAAATTAAGTCTTCTGAGACGACGGCGTCTAGCCTTGTTATTTAGTTAAAAGTTAAGAGGGTCGACAGCTCGTTTAGCCAATAACCTTTAAAATTCTATAAACACAAACTGCTCAAGTCGAGTTTTTAAATTTAGAATGAAAATTCTGCTTAGAATAGGCATTAATTCTTCGACAGGGTCCCTGTTTTATAATAAAGAATATGCTGTCGAGAATGTCTTTTAAGGCTTTGGGTAATTAATGTCCGCGCGTTGTAGGGCTGTAAGGATAGAGTAACTATCAAGATTTACACATTTCTATAAAGGCGGCCGCAGAAAAACTTTTCGCAAAAATTAGAACTGAATTTTTTTCCGCAAACAAGCACTAAGCACTAGAACTTCGCCGAGTATAAGAGAAGCTTTTAATTACCTGTCATTTGTGTGCTTTTCACAAGCAAAGCTCGAATCTTTCTTGTATTTTACCCGGGGATGGTGATTCATTATATATCAGAAAGGCACGTGAACCACAGTTGATTCACAAACTCACAAACTTTCATGCCTCGAGGCATAAATCTACACAATGACCCTTATCTTGTTGATAGAAGCGAATTATTTTCACTCTAGAAAATTTCGTACTCTTTGCTCTTTCGAGGTAAATATTCCTATTCTCTACTAAAACTTTTTCTAAATATTCCATATTCTTTTAAATATTCTTCGAAATATCCCGTATTCAGTACATTTTTAGGCAAATGTTCAGTATTTCTCTGTTTTCGACCATGATATTCAATAATTAATATTCCGCTTTCCATCGGTGAAAACCATAAACAACGCATTTTGGTTGTTTTGTTGTTACCTTTTTTATTTAGTATTTCCATCATACGATAGGGATAACGTTTAAAATGCTAGGCTAAAAGTTTTTCTTAACTATTTTAAAACGTTTTCGACACTGTGGTGATCTTCAGTAATGCTGTAAAATTGGCATACGCTTGTTAGTTAAGTCTACCAGGTCGTAATTCCAAAGGGGAAGAGTTTTGCATTGAAAGAATGTACTTGTCTGTTTAGAGTTGGTTTATCTCGTGCGATGAACAGGCTCTCTATTATTTTTCTTCTAAAGTTGTTAGGTTCATTGAAGATGATGCACCTGGTTCAGAATTTCATGTTCAATTCCGCATAGTGAAATTCCGTTAGTTTCATCAATATACGTTTCGAACGCCGCATGAACATTCAGCGCGGTAAATATTATTCGATTTGTGTTGGTTTTTGTCTTTAAGGTTGAACAAGCTTCTGATTTTCCTGGTTTGCCATAAGATTACGAAAATGAATTTTCCTCCCGTAAAAGTGTTCAGTTCGTTTACAAAGCGTTTTCCGGGTTTCTCGTTCGGCTGGGAAGTATGGTTGCTTGATTATACTCTTTCTTTCCCTTTCGAACATAAATAAAAAAATGAGAATGACAACCTTTCGTTGTTATATTCCTGATTGTTGTTGAAACTGTTGATTAGTGGCTTGAATGAAACTTTTAGCCAATCATTGCATATAAATTTTATAAGCAAAGCAATTATAACAACAACAATAATATCATTGCTACTTTCGCATTCTCTGAAGCTGTGAAGATTGTTCTTTTTAATAACCTGTTGAAGAATGGTTATCATTGTAGAAGAAATCTTAAATTAGAAACCATTTCCTTGTTATCTGATCAGTTCCTTCAGCAGTCATGAAAATTCTGATAACATTAACGAGTAATTTAGACCTCAAGAACCATATACAACCTGACCTTTTAAATGAGTTTAAAACAAACTATCTTAAGAGTTTGAATTGACCTTATTACGTTTTCTAATACACAAGAACCATTTACTGCGCTGAAACATTCACATTGTCTGACAGTAAGGCTACATTTACACGACACGCTTGCACAGTACCGTCTCTTTTTTGCACGAAAATATTTGAGATTGTACTTACTGCTCGCGGTTATTTGCTGGCCAATTACCACGTGAACATACGCAGATCAATCCTCAAACCTCTAATCGTGCAATAACTTACCCGGCTGAAGTGTTTATACAAATTATCTTTTTGACCGCACCAGACAAAATAAATTAATTTCGATTTTGCACGACGAAAACTTTGACAGCTAGCTGGTCAAATATTTTGTACTGTTCGATTGGTTCCGTGGATAAAACAGCAAATTTTTGACCGGTTAAAAATTTAACTCGTGCAATTCTGGTAAATCGAGTAGCGAGAAAGGTCCTTTTTTGTTGTCGATATTTATCAAAATAATAGCATGAGGCATAGCAGCTTTAGTGAAAACTGACTCTCGAGCAGAGTTTTCGATGGCTACATATTATAAAAATCATCATATAAAAATTATTGACAATTGAAGACACTACATACTTCTTTGTTTTTCGATTTTTAATCGGATGCAAACAGCGTTGTACGTAGTGTTGATTTTGAATTAATTTAGAGTTTAACGGATTTAAACAAAGCTAAAGCAACACCGGAACAAGTTTGACCCTTCCATTAGGTTCCTTGTTGATCACAACATTCGTTGTAGCGTCTCATGCAGTGCAAATGAAGTAAACAAGGAAAACAAAAAGATGAAGAGCTTTAAATCCTCACCGACAAACCCTCGGTCTTGTTCTACTGCGGTTTTGTATTTGTGCATTGTAGCGCTGTTCATACGAGTGGAGCTGTTAAATTTTCAATTTAAAAAAATCAACGAAATTGCAGAGAGAAGAGCTCATGACGGGGGACAAGAGAAAGCATTTCAAAATACAGATTTGTGTTTCTGAAGTAGTTAAGGGACCAAGAAAAATTTATTGTACCCCCGGGCCGGAGCAAAACCATTTATAGATTGTAAAAAAACGTCTGCCCCGCCTCGGTTGGGACAAAAAAAAACCGTCTAAGCTCCACTAAAAAAAAAAGTATTTGCCTCGTCACATTTTTAACTTCGGATATCATATACTACTTTTAAGTATTATTCAAAGTTATCTATTTAAAATGAATCAATACCAATGTCAATACTTACAGCAAGCCACCCAACCATTGCAATTCAGGCTCATCATCATTTAATGAGCCAACTTCTGCGAAGCAGCAGTTTTTAGTTCTTTCAAGTGATACGAGATCATGTTCAAGTTTATATGTTGTTCAGCAGAGATGCAGATGCGAGCCCAAGGTGGTTTTGTTGAATAAGAAGTACAGTGATGTAATACTGGTGAGCCTGATAGATCAGTAGAAATCACTGAAATGTGCGGGAGGAATAATATACGTTATACAGAGAGAGATGGAGAGGACAAGTTGTAATTTATATTATTGTTTTAATGAACTACCTAATTTTTCTGTAGATGTGGATTGACTGAAAATACGACACCTATACGAAGTCAAATGATGAACGTGAGGATTGGACAACTGTTGTGCTATAGACCATAGGAGAAAGTTTGGTGTCTTGGTATTGTCACACATGTGAGAGTATTGTCTGGGCAGTAAGGCGTAGGGGTATGATCTCACTGCACAATTATACTGATATGTACTGTTTTACTGAGAAAAAAAAAGTGTTTGCCCGGCCTCAACAATCTGAGAAAAAATGTTTGTGCCCAACTCCCGTGCTACCAAAATATGTCCCTGCCCCGTACCATTCTGCTCCGGCCCCGTATATACATAAATTTTGCTCGGTCCCTAATCATAATTTTCCATACGAAACTGTTATAGAATGGCACGGCAAAACAGGCAAAAAAAAATTGTCCAAATGTTCTCAAAACATAAATTATTTTAAACGAGCGCCACCTTGCAAAGTATTTTTTATAATTATACAGTTTTCCTTCATGATTTCTATTATATTACAAAATTGACTGAGCACAGTTTCCTATGCTTTTCTATAGCTGTAAAGCTTAGCTGAATTTGCTTGTTTCAAAGGTGTATTTCAACCGTAACGAGCTGTAAGAAAATAAGTTTGAAAATTTAAAAATTGGTAGCTTTGTATTATAAATTGGCACGTATAATTACAAAGTAGCACTGAAGAGTAAATAGTTTGTGATGAGATAGCAAGTTCCTACTTTGCTTGTTTCGCAGAGACATTGATCAGTCGTTCTAGCTCCTTTACCAACGATAACCTGGACCAAGACCCCTGGACACTTACCCCATGGGAGATTTGTACTCACCCGGGGTAATTTGACAATTATAAACACCACTCAATATGACGGGGGGATTTACACTTGTTCAGCGGGTAACATTCTTAACAAGGAGACCTCCAGCGCTCTATTGGTGGTATTTCCAAAGCTGAAATTCACTAAAAGACCTCCAGAAAATATCACGGTAATAGTTGGTGAAGCTGTGGAACTCCATTACCAAGCATTTGGTGGTTCAATAAGACCTGTTGTGTCATGGACAAAGACACACGTGCACGTACAATTACCAAAAGTTACTAAGTATTAACGAATGGTTCTAATCATTAAAATTACTTCAGTGTCTAACTCAGGGACGTACCGGTGTACTGCAAGGAACTTGTTAGTCTACTATTACGACAAACACATCTCTCACAGTTCATGCCAAGACTTGAAGCACGCTGCGCCGTGCAGGTTACACTACAAGTCAGAGATACACAATCGATCCTGATGGTGTCGGAGGTGTGTCGCCATTCTCTATTTTCTGTGACATGAATGACAGGGGTGGAGTTGGGATAACCGTTATCAGTCATGACAGCGAGGCAAGAACGCTTGTCAACGGTTATTCATTCGGGTTGAAGTTATTCACGTCACGTCAGTGCTGCTATATAATGGTGACTCTTATGGCTGGTGGGTATCACGTGACCGACACAAGACGTGTTGGGGAGGCACTACACCAGATAATGGGAAGTGTGCGTGCGGGATAACCAGTTCTTGTGCCAAGAGTAGTAACAGATGCAACTGTGATAGTAATGATTCGACCTGGCGTGAGGACAGCGGTTTGTTGACAGACGAGAAAACCGTCCCTCTCTCGCAACTCAGGTTTGGTGATACGGGTAATTATTCTGAAAAAAGTTATCACACACTGGGCAAGCTTAATGGTTACGGAGAAACGTGAAACATTTCTATTGCACCTCAAATATTGTTTGTTTATTCGATAACTTGGAACAATTCGGATCTCTGTTGCATGCATGAATAATTTACACAAGTTAAACTTACTTTTCAATTATTTTGCGTAAGCAAAAACAATTTTTGATATTTGAGTGTTTAACGATGAAATTTATTTTCAAAAGCAATAAAATTCCCAAAATAATTCTCAGCCAATTACAAATACGGTTTATATTTTACTAAGCTTTAGTTATGTTTTCAAGGTTTCAAAAGTGTCGCAATCGCTTCAGATGTCGGAATGTACTGTGACCTTTTTAGTGCAACCAAAATTCAAAGTTTTTAGCCAATCAGTAATGCTGTTATAATACATTATTACACACATTTTTTTTAAGTGTAACATTTATAAGAACACAGAGATTGCTAACGAATTAAGAACAAGGTAAAAACAATCACCGGGCTGATCATTTTGATTAGACAAATTTCATTATTTAATCCTTGTACACAAACACAAATTGAAATATGAACATCAACAAAGTGCATAAAATCAGGAAGTAAGTATACAGTTTAAGAACATTTTGAGTTTGGAACCGCCAAAAAGTTTAAGAATAGCCAAACCTCGGCCGAAATGACGAACAGCTATTTGTATAAATTTTATATCATAATTCCTTTGCTAGCTTAAGCTGAATCGACCCTTATAGTCGTACCTTTTCACTCAAAAAATCGTTCCCGCGGGCCGAGAAACATGTATGCATATGGGTCTGAAATGACAATCGTCATCTCGATATCCTCCATTTTGTATAGAGCCTCACTAAATGGTTGGAAATAAAAGAACAGCTTGTAGTTCAGACGGGATTGTTGTTTGAGGCAAACAAAAAAATAAATTTTTTTCTCAAAAAATGCATGTTTACCTACTTCAGTTAATTTCGAGAGTATTCGGACCTTAAACTTTCGGACAGTTACCCGTAAATTTCGGATAAACGACAATAAATACACTTTATAAAAGCTTGTTAATAAACTAAACTGGTTTGCAAACAATTTGAATAATACCAAACCTACGAAACGCCGTACAGGCCGAGAGTAGTGAAACAGTTTGATTCAAAAGTTGCGTGAGGCAAACCCAGAGGACGAACTTGTAGAATTCCAGGAATCTGTCATCTTTTGTAAGTTAAATTAATGAGCTCAAAAATTATTCAGTCAAAAATCAAAATTTGTCCGGAATTTTAATAGACCGAATATTTTCGTATTTAAATTAACATAAGTAGATGATCTTTAAGTCTAATCGCCATTAAACGACGCTAAAGCTGTACATGCAACTTGTCGTTTTTGCATCCTGTACTTAACTAAATGCCGCTGTATCTTGGGGTTTCTTGTTGCCTTATTTAAAGAGTAGACATTCTTGGTTACATGCCTAATAATGTTTGCTAATATAAAACGGCCTGATAAATGAAATGCTTGTGTGAGTGGCTTGGGTTTTTTTATCCCACCAACTTTTAGATATAGATTTGATATAACGCTTGCTCTGTTTGGTCAAAACCCATGGTTCATCAAGAGTATAAAACATTAAAAGAGTGTTTGTCATTTTCGGCCAGAACCTCTTGTCAGCATTTTTATCAAAGGTGAAGAAATAATTTGCATTGAAGAAATTTGCGGCTTACTTCTCATGATCAATAACAGAAAGTTTTGAAGGCGTTGTTCATTAATAAGAAGAAGCAGTGGAGAAGTCGCGTTTCGTCCAGCTATCGTTTGTCGATCTCTGTGCTTTGTTGTTTCTACTCACTGCGTGTAGAATCTATATTATAAGGCAAAGAAAGAAGCCTATATTAGACTGTGGTTTCATCATTTAGAAAATACGCCCCAAAAAACGCGCGCTCCGATTGGCTATAGTTCCGTTTCATTTTACTGAATAAAAGCCACGGGATGACGTCACACAACGCAATATATAAAAAACTTCTGTTATTTTCTAAAAGGGATAAAGTAGCATCGCTTGTGTTTCTATAGAATTATATGAAATTTATTTTCTCTCAACACTTTCCTCGTGTTCAAAATTCTACTGAGAACACGTATAAAACGAAAACTTTTTAGTTCACAAAAGAAGTGCTCAGTAAAATGAGCCGCAGTTCACAAGTGTTTCTACCAACGAACAGAGCAAGTAAGCGAGTTTTATATTTCTTTTATAAAAATAAGGCACACAAACAGCCGATAAATCCCCGCGATGACGTATGCAGACACACTCTAATCATATTTAGAGTGCGTCACCACAGCCAATCACAACGCGCGTTATATTTCCTTTATTTTATAATCTTTAACATAACTACAGAAATTTCAAAACAAGTAAAACAATAGTTCAAGCAAAACCGGAATAAGTTTGACCCTGATGCGAGTCGCGTATCGGGTTTCTTGTTTATCATGAGAACTTACCTTAGAATTTCAACATAAACTAAGCAAACATGACAAATAACAAATCTAAAGACTGTAGAAGTTCTACTTCAAACCGTCCGTCATGTTCTACTGTGGTTCTCTCTATGTGTATTGTGGGGCTGTTCGTACGAGTGGAGCTGCTAAACTCTCAGTTGAGAAAAGGCAACCAGTTGAGAGATGAAACTGCAGAGAAACCTCATGACGGGGAACTGAAGAGAGGGTTTCGAGGTACTGGAAATACTTTCTTTAGGAATAAGATAAAAATGTTTTTGTACAGCTAGCTCCCATGCACTCCTGTCGAATAAACTTTTATTTGTAACTAATTTTGACGTCAAGCTCTAGAACAGTTACTTTGCTGGTGATGATTGCACAAATAGTAAATCGAGGCAGACACGTTAATCCAAGTTTGGCAGCAATAGTCCCTTTAACGGTTAAATCGTCAAGAAGATTTTCTAGATTATTAAGCAACAGTTTATAGACCGCTTTAGAATTTGTATACCTGCCGAGCTTGGGATTGATACGTGATGTTAAAGAGTGAACATTTATAGCCACGCAAAAATCACTATTTTTGAGAGAAATGTATTTTGGCCCGTAAGTTCATGCCCCCCAACGTACAAATGTCTGTAAACATTCGCAGTTTCACGGAGCTGTATATTGCCGCGGTTTTGGCCTATCTCTATCAAAAATGGTGGTTGTTGTAATTTTTAGTAGCTCTTTTCACTGATATTGATTGATTTTTGCTACTTTGTATTTATCAACAGTTACGTGAGTGTACGTGATATAAAACACGA
>JAOBRD020620676.1:0-15511 GCA_027575215.2 Hydrozoanthus sils
TGCAAAAATGCGGGGAGTGGATAAGTGACAGAGTCGTTAAAGTTGAGTTTAGATAAGACGAGGCTTTGGACAAGAGAGGTACGCCGCAACCGACGTCATTTGGATGCCCTGTCTATAGCGTCAAAGGCCGTAAGCGACGTCCCGCAGTCCTCACCGACTCCACAGCCAATAGTAGAGACGGAAATTTCTGTGACGCTTAACAAGACAGATGGAGGAACAGTTACCACTCGCTATGGTCGTGTCGTACAACCCCCGCAGAGACTCGTTGACGAATTGACTGCGGAACACTTAGCTTTTACACGTGAACACTTAGTTCGTTGAGTTTAAGAAATATTGTAGTATGAGGTACATTTGAATTAAGCATAGTACATCGTTTGTTGCATCCGCAAGCCCGAAAGGGAGGTGTAATATAGGCCTATTGAAACCTAATATAACCCTTTTTGTGCCTCGTTTTCATGATAGAACTCGTGTATGGCAGATTAACAACAAAGTTGTTGCGTTTATAGTTGTATACATTTAATCTAGCTAATTCTACGTTCATCCAACATTCATACGACGCATTGTCTTCTGTCTGTGAGGAAATCCTCTATCCATTCGAGTGCGCCTCCGTTGACGCCACGGTTGGCCAATCTGTATAATAAGCGATTATGGGGACCTTTATTTCAAAAGCTCTCGAAAAATTCATGATTATAACTTCCGTTTTCCCTCCATTCAGCATAATTCTCGCTAATTCGTCAATGAAACCAATCAGTTTGGTCTTTGGCGGAAGCCATGTTGACAGCCCGAGAGGGGGGAGGGGGAGGGGGGGCCGCTGGAAAGGGTACGGTTTTCAAGCCACATACTCTGGGATAGGATTTAGTATCTTAGAAATTTGGTCTATTTAACGGGATCGCTCAGCGGATAAAAATTGTAATAACAAAAGATTGAAATCCAGAACACTTGAGCACTTTATACCCAGGACCGGGTTTTATATCGAGTCAGATGTTTTTGCTTTTCTATGACGCACAAATCCTATTTATTTCGGTACTCTGACAGCTCTAATAAACCGCAAACATCTAGTCCGACATTGATGATATGACTAAAAGTAAATAAAACATCAAAGGTTTATTGTTCTTGTTATTCTAAAAACTGTGTAATGCTTAGGGAATTCATGATAACCACACACGGACCACACACTCGGAAAAAGTCTTGTCAAAGAACGTGACTGCATTAAGCTGATTAAACAAGGAAACGCAATAAAAATTTAGTGCAACTACGCTACAGTAGTGTTGGGATTTTTAAAAATATATTAATAGGTAGTGTGGTATAGGGTTTCAAAATTTGCAAATATTGTGTTACATAAAGTGCTCCGAGATGTTAGAGGCGAACATACGTTCCACGATCTTGCTACATATGCAGGTTCGAGAGATTGGTCGGTAGTTGCAAACATCTTGCTTTGGTCCAAATTTGTGAATTGAGACTATGCGGGCTAGCTTCCAGTCTGTTGGGATTCTTTCTGTACGAAGCGACTCCTGAACGATGTTTGCGAGTACAGGAGCTATCTCTTTACCGACCTTTTTCATTTCAGGATTCTCGGACTGAGATTATAACGAGGACCACTTGATTTGTGCGGGTTAAGGTTTGATAGCATTTTTTCTACACCCTCTACAGTGATGTTATCGGTGACATGGGTGGATCACAACGTTGCCTCATTCCTTTGTTGATCAAGGTTTGCATGGCTAGTTGTTCAAGTTCCATTGGTCGTTCCTTTTGCCGTCACATCAAAGACGTGAATTGAAAAAGTGAAAACATAGTAAATTCGTCTAAAGAGCAGGTGCAATTCGGACATAGAAACTTTTATTTTAGAGGAACAAAACTTTCATTTTTATGTTGACTTACAACATCAGGTCAATTGTGGGGTTTTCTTCTGGCCATTTTCGATGATCGTAGCTCAAGTATTGCTTCTTGTCCGTTTATTGTTTAAAACGTATGCTTAAAATTTATTAGGGATGGGGTCTTATTCGAGTGGGGGAAGGACATTTGAAGGAGGGGGCTTAACCAAGTTTTTACGGTACAGATAACACCAAAATTGCGAAATATGACACCAACATTCTAACAACACAAAACATTTTATTTCTGAATTTAATGGGCGCTGCTTCAATAAAAAATACAACAAACGGTTTACACACTTAACAAATAATCAAACAGAGAAGATGATGTCTGTCTGAATATTTGAAACTATAATAAGTACTCTATAACTCACATTTCAGCTTAATTACTTTTTTCTAGATTATACTATTTCTTTCATAAACTAGAAACGAATCCCTGTTCTTTCGAAAACTACATATTGCTGAACAACTGGAATATCAACACTCAAGAGTGGTTAAATCTCTAATTTGCAGTCTAAAAAAGAAAAAAAAAACATGTAATTTAAACAATTTGTAACTTTCCCGATGCGTCTGTTCCATATTGATTTTGTTCTAAAGGGTCAACGTGACAATATGGGTTTTGAATAGTTAATACCATATTAAATAAAAAAGAAGTTGATTTTAGCCACCAAACAACAACTATAGATCACTTAGATGAAGACATCAAACTGTTTATGGGCCCTTCTACTTGACTCAAACATAAATAGCATTTCATTTCCAATTCATACTCTGTTCTTAAATCATTCATTTAGTTCTCTGAAGATATTTATGAACATATTAACAACTTCAACAGTTGAAATAGTTGGACTAGTCAATATCACAGGCCAAAGTACAAAAACTCACAATTCAACTCCTTTGTGATAAAGCTTTACAACATCCACTTCAAAGATAAAACTAGAATAATTTAGCAAAAACATTTCCAAGTCTGAACTCTCAATGCAGTTTTCATTGCTTTGCTCTAATTCTGCTTAAAAGTTTTTAACAATCCACAATACGAGTAAACAACTTCTTCTATCTAGACTTGGTTACTATGATAATTATGCACATAAATTATAATTAAACTTTTTAAGGTTGCTCTTGTTAATGGCTACTAATGTAAGTGATTTATAAAGAATTGGTAAAAGTTTCTAAATTTTGGTATCATGTTTGAAACTGGTTTGAATGTTTGAATTTTTGCTCAGTAAAAAGTTACTAAGTTTAGTAGTCACTAAAAATAACAATCTTAAAAGTTCTTCAAGATACTTGTCACATGATGATCACATGATTAACTGGTTTACAGGTTTAATTTTTAACTCAAATATGCTAACACACTGCTTGTTTTAACATCTTGTATATTGCTGTAAACTGTTGTCACTTAAATCAAATGCACAGTTGCTCCTTCATAATAATCATTATTTTGGTCACCAATTCCTTAGTATTGCCTACCCCCCAAAAAACAAATGGATGCAATTATATGCTAGTAAAATGACAAACTGATTCAGTATATAAAACATAAACTTCATACAAAAATCTCAACATGTAACTTGCTTGCTCTAAAACCGTTCACAGACAACAAATCTCAACTGACTCCTGATGTAAAAAACTGCATATTTCACAACATCACGCATTTTGGACACAGACAAAAAATATAAAGGCAAGGCTACAGCATAATGCTGATTGATTCCAAAGCAACCAATCAAAAGGAGAATATCATACATTTTTATATGTCTTACTGCATAATGCTCTGTTTTTTTCCCAAGCCAAAATCTTAAAAGCTGAAGTTTAGGAAAGGCCAACACTTCACTAATTTATTTAACACAATGTCAGCAAGAGATCAACTTCGGCGTGTCTTGCAACAAACATTTGAAACAGCAGAAGGTCAGTCACACTATCAAAAACTGTAATTTAGTGAAGATATATTGGCTAAACTGTGATTTCATCAACTCTTACTGTCAGCTTTTACATCAGATGGCTTCTTGGCAGTGAACGCAAAAAACCCAATAACCTCTTAGTAAGGAGCATTATGTACAGAAATTGCAAAAAAAAGCCACTTGTATAGTTTCCTTCAAACATCATATGGTAATATCAAAACAGACTAACCTGAAATAAAACTATTTTACAGATGTACTTTAATGCTTGTATCAAGATAATTTCATAACAATAAAACAGATATACTTCAAAATGGTTTTGTTTGAAGTATACGAACCAAATGAATACCTTTACATGTTGCTTATCATTCAATACATTTTCCACTAATTTTTCCAAAACATATCGACAAGGGGTTCACTACTTAACAACAAGAATTGCTAATTAGTAAATATGGGTTCTGTCTGCTGCTTAGTTAATTAGGTAATGAAACTGGACTAAGGTTGACAATTAACTCTGCCATATTCCATCAGAAAATTATATTTTGCTTTAATCAGTAACTAACTGTATTCCTATTAAGTTGAAAAGAAAATATAGCAAGTACTTCAGACCTTTAAAGAACAGTTGTACATAAAAATCTATTCATTTAAGACTAAGTTCCAAGAACACGATGTCAATGTTGGGTGTTTTTGGTTTGAAGATATTTGGCTAACTGCTATACATTGCATCTGGTCACAGAAACATTACAGATTACAGTTAAACAATACAAAAATGCAGCAGTCCATTTCACCTGCAGAAACAAAAGGAAACTATTTGGTCGCAGAGCCAGGAATTATCTAACAATAATCAAAAATAAAAATCATAATCATTTAGATGGTGGGCTAGCAACGCTATATAGTTGATCCCACGTAATTCAAATCAGGATGGTTTTAGATTCCCACTTTTTAAACAAAACCAAATTTCCCCAGGACAGTTTTCATACTCTTTTGACTTTCTTAAATTCCATGACTTTCGTCGATTATTGATGACCTAACAATGTTATTTTTTCCCTCAGCACATCAAAAGTAGTTTCATTTTCTTTTTTCCTGGCATAATACAAGCTGAACAAGGTGAAGAAAGGGATGTTTATTTTGAGACACAGTAGCATTACCAAGTTCAACTCTAGAAATTAAAATCAACAGTAACTGGTTATTGATATTTTCACCTGGCAACAAGACTGACATTCTGGCAAACTGACCCAATATATGGATTGGTTATATTGTTTTCTAAATGTTGTTACCAATCTAAATTCTGCCAATTTTTCATGCCTTTCATGAGTCACCCTTATCAATGTTTCATGACTTTCCAGGCCTGGAAAATGAAATTCTAAAATTCTCTGACTTTCCAGGTTTTCTATGACCTGTACAAACCCTGCAGGAAATAGTGCCTTTGACTCCCCCTGGACAGGGCACTAATCCATCACAGTTAGCCCCCAGCAGAAGCTGGTACTCATTTATACAGCTGAGTTGACTGGAACAAGTTGGGTAAAGTGTCTTGGTCAAGGGCACAACACAGTGGTCTGACCGGGGCTCAAACTCAAGATCCTAGAGTTACAAGTTGGACATGCTAATTGCTAAGGCCAATGCATTGCCGATGTTTCAACTAACATTATGGTGTGTAGTGAGGGAGTTGAATATAATGTTAAATGAGAAGAATATTTAGTACAGTCAATCATCAAACTGTCCCTCCTGACTAGGTGCAAATGTAGTTGTTTGAGGACAATCTGGCCTTTTCTATCAAATATTAATTTAAAATCAATTTTTAAACTTCTCCATAAATCCCAAAACTCAAACTTCTCTTGAAAACTACCAACTTTAAAACCCATATCTCCCCATTAAAACACTGAAAAATCCATATTAAAGATGATTCCTTTTCAATCAGTCTGTGATTGAATGATAGGAATCTCAAAATTTCAAACTATAGATGCCAATATCATAAAAAACATCATTAAAAGTTGCCAAATAAGTGCTTAAGTTGAAACGCCCCCTAAATGCAGTTTTTCCTCAGTGCATTATGTTGCAGTAATATTACCATAATTTCTGGGCAATTACCTGCAGGAATATATAAATTTTTCTATATTTAGATCAGTTGTTGCGGGTAATACAGAGGTGCGGGTAATGCAATAATTTCTAAATCATTTTGTATGTATTTAACTCGTCCAGTAAATTGGATGAACATAAAAAGAATTTTTCATTGTTTACACTGTTCATGTCAACTTCGCAACTTCATATGCTTCCACCTTCTGAAGGCATCTGATTCATGACCATGCCGAAACTTTTCGTTTCATTTCATTCATGATACAGCACATTTAGAAAAGTCGTTTCCAGCAAGTGTGTAAACGAAACACTTAAAAGAATCAGTGAACTAGTCTAGTACCATCTTGAGTTAGAGAGTACATTACTGTTTCAAGTGATTTGTAAGGCCTTGTAAGCTTGTGTTAATAAACATCTCATGAATCTGCTCACTTCGACCCCACCTCATTTGAGCTTTTTGGCATTTGCCCCAGCCTCTCCTTGACCTAACGAAAATGGCGCTGAACGATTGATGGCACGATGCAACCATAAAATGCAGCCAAGTGAAATCAAGAACATCACTAACTTGGATAAAAAACTTGTCCATTAAAAATGAGGAGCCAGGGATAGATAGAGGAGTGCTTTTTCCATTGAATTGGCAGTTAAAAAACATGGAAATTTTATGCTCTTTATATGGAATAGTGCGGAGAGCCTTTTAAAGCATTTTTAAATCATTTTGAGTTTGTAATTTCTTGCACTCTTTTGCATATAATCTGCAGTGTAGCTAATTGCCTGGAAATTATGGTAACACAGTATTACTAACCTTGTGGCTGTCCTAGTAGCCTCCACCTTGGCTGTAGTTATAGTTTGCTCCATAGCTGCCATAGGAACCACTGCTAGGCCATCCTGTGTTGCCAGCCTGACCCTGTGAATAACTGTCGTACTGTCCATAGCTCATTCCAGCATAACCAGGTGCACTGTAACCACTCCCGCCAGAAGCCCAGCCCCCGTAGTTTGCTGCAACACCATAAGCTCCTGGAGAGCTATAACCAACACCATTGCTGAAACCTTGGTAGCTACCTCTTCCTCTGCCTGCAAAACCACCTCTCCCACGGAAATTACCATCACCCCCACGGGATGGCGTTTTTGCTTTGCTGACCTTGATAGTTCTGCCCTCAAGTTCCTGTTTGAAAAATTACAAATAAAGTCATCTGGAGAAGAATGAAACTTTTCAATCGATGAGCCAAGTACAAAGCAAAAACTTGGATTTAACTGTTTGCCTATAATAACAAGGAACAAAAACACACACATTCCAAAACTATCTGTAGATCAGATGATGTCCTCTAAAGGCTTAAAAAAAGCCCTTTCTTTGAAGCATTTTGCTATCCATAAATTTTTCACTTGAAAACGACATTAGGCAATGTTGAAACACCACAAACATGCTATCGCTGAATTTTAAAGTTGAGTTATTAAAAAAAACTAAACTTCAAAATTATCTCTGCAAAACAAAAGGATTAAAAGGTGAAAGCCCAATCAGGGTTTAGGGAATAACTATAAGATGTTACCACAGGTAAAGATAATGCTGTCAAGCTATTTTAGGATACCCAGTGATGTCATTTAGAAACATACTGTTAATGAACTTCACCCCTTTCAGTTCCAGCCAGTTATCATCTAACTTCTTATATAAAACAGAACATTTGATACTGAGAAAATGAAAACTTATCAAACACAGAGAATTACTGAAATGAAAAGCAAAATTCTGCCAAGACCGACCATGAAGCTGATGTGTGGGCTTGCTTGTTTCATTGGCTCATGGCAGTGGCAGCGCTTCGCTATTTGGATCTAGTTCTGGTATGGTCTCCTTATTTGGATCAATAGATGTTTGTACTTCATGTTATGCTGAGTAACTGTCCAGCAGAACAATCGACAGGCAAACTGCATGATTGGATTCATCCACTCAAATCGAGAACTCAACTGCTAACATGATACATCGTTGAGAATATATATGCTGTCTCACTTCGCTCGACAGCAATTACATAAACAATTAAAAATGGTTTAATCATAGTACATTGTTCAATTACTGTGCTTTCTTAGTGTGTGGCTCCTCCTAAATTGTTCTATAATTAGTACAGGATTTAATGGAGCCAAAAGCAATCGTGGAACTGCACACAGTTTGACACATACACCAGTTTGAGCATTCTGCTGATTAACAGTAACTGTTTTGTGTTATCTATTTCAGCAGCATATTATACCGTTTGTCTGAAAAGCTTTTCATTATGTTATTTATCCTTACCGTTCCATTCATTGTTGCAATAGCTTGTTTTGCAGAGTCATCATGATCAAATTTTATGAACCCATAACCTTTTGACTTCCCATCTCTCTCTCGAACAATGATAACTGAAAATACAAAAAAACAGTTCAGATAAAACACTTAAATGTACATACATGTATAAGATTGTTAAAAAAAAGTCTGAACTTAATTGCATTATCTCTTTTTGGTTAATTAACTTCCATAAGTTAATACAGTTTATACTCTGTGGGTTGTAAAATTTTCTATTACTTTATTTGTGAAAAAAAGCTAAGCATTTAAATCTACTATCAATAATGTCAGATATATATGTACATTAGTTTCTTAGTCAGACTTTCCTCTAAGAACATTCTCACAACTAGAGAACTCAAAACAGCTAACAGTTTCAAAGAGTTTTCATGGCTTAACCAATAACAGTCCTACTGCATATGCAAGTTTATTGCTAGGTTCTACAAGTCCCGATCTGAAGTTTTTTTCCCAGAAAAACGATTTTTGTGCAATTTTCACATGCATATTTTATAATTCATACAAGCACTCATCAATCTCAGTCACAAATTAATTGCAAAACATTTATCAAACATGGTAGGGTAGATTTTCTTAGACAACTGCAGATTGCAAAGTCAATGCAGAAGCAGACCAATTGCAAATGCCATTGTACCTCTACTTGCATGAGACGCATTTCACAGGAGCCTGTTACAAGGTCAGCTGTGCATATATGATCCACCACATTTGCCATGGAAGAAAAACATTCAAGTAAAAGAGTTGCTTGTCCTTTGTGCTTTTCCTTCGAAATCAGAAAGAAATTAAAAATTGAAACAAATGCATGTTTTTGATGAAACCACGAAAATGCTGCCAATTCAATTTAATTAGAAGTGAGTCAATACTCTGTTGCACAAGTCGTCACAAAAATAGGATTTTTAATTCAACCAACAGTAACTGTAAAAGAAAACAGTTCAGATTTTCTAAAAGCCAAGCAGGACTAACTGCCAACGAGTCAGTTGTGGGAAAGGTCCTGAGGTTAATGAGAGGGCAGATTATGGAGCAGATGTGTGTATAGGAATGAATCTTATAAAGGGAGAAAATTCCCAATGACAAGTTAAAGGGTGTAATAATAGGAAAAAATACACCTCAACCAATCACAGCATCAGTTTTTTGGATTAAGCCAATCACAGTGATGTAACGGCTTTTTAGAGTTGTTCGTTGGCACTTAGCAGAAGCTACAACCTAGTTTAGGAGTAACTACTCTGAAGTCCTTATTAATGGTATATGTACTATTATTTATTTTTGAATAAATTTCCACTCTTATATGGGCCTTATTTGGGACTGTACTGTTATTAATTTCTGGGTTTCAGAAGCCAAGCATCTCCACTCCAGGTTTTCAGACTATTGATATTCTTCTTCTGGGGCACAATGCTCAGTATTTACATTCGTCAATCCTCATTTTTGACAAAAAGCAGCACCCATCTCCAAGAAAAAAGTTATTTCATACTTTTTTAAAACTTATATTACAGTTTATTTTACAAACCTGTATTTGAAATCTAATGCTACTATTCCATTCTATACTATTATTAATTTTGAAAGGTTTTTCCACCCTGTACTATTATTCTGCTCTATACTATTATTAAGGACTTCAGACATAGCAACCCCTTTCCTCAAGAACCTAACCCTTCCCTGACAGATTCCAATTTGCCAATCAGTGACAAAATTTGACAATGGGGGCCCAAGGCTAAAGCTAGACTAAAGCTTGCATATTTTAGTGTATCAGTCTGAACACCTTACTTGGGGAAAAACAAGCAAAAACCCTGGTTCTAGTACAGGTAATTTTTTTACAAGATGTTAATTAAAAATTTCTTGGCTCCAGCACAAAATCAACATTGCCAACTTTACAAACGCAGTCATGTACGAAAATAGCTCTGAAGTTGTGCTATGTTTTCAGGTTATTCTCTGAACTGGTACTGTTCACACTGATTGTAAACTAGCTCAATGACCTCTACACCAAGTCCAAAGAAAGTATCGACTTGTATGTTTAGCAAGGCTATGGAATAAAAGCTTTTCATTAAAATAACCAAGCATTTCAAGCTATATTTTTACTCTTGGGGTTCTAAACATAGCTTACAACAGAAACAATCAGTTTCAGTTTGGGTTTGCAACTTACTATTAAAATTTTTTGTAATGATTTTTTTGACATCTCACTAAGTACTGTCAATGAGCTGTGAAAGTTTGTTTGATGAAATTACAATAGTGTTTAAAAATCATTGAAATATCCCAATAAAGATTTTGATCTCTCACTGTTACGCCACACACCTCTTCCTGAAATATGTATCCAACTAGAATAAGCCTTGAGTCTGAAGTGCTGCTGAATAAATCTTCGACAACACAGTTTGTTGAACCTTCTTTGTGTTTAGTTATATTTATATATTGTCTCCTTGCCTTCACTTTGTACATTTTCAAAGGACTTCAATAATTGTTCAACAACGGGTAAAAGGAAAACTATGTCCCGAAAAGCCATTATTTTATCCTCTGATTCAAAGAAAAACTGAGCTTTTACTTCAAATCCTGATGGCGGATAAAAAGTCTCAAAAGACAGCAGAGTCATCAATCATTGCTTGTAAACAATAAACGTTGTTTTGCAGTACTGGACCACTGTGTTTACTGGACTACTAAGTCTATATCATAGTCAAACTCTGAATTAAAAAAGTCTGTCCCAGTAAGACTTTCATCGCCACTCTCTTCTCTTACTTTCAGCAATCTTACTTTTGGTTTTGCTGGTTCTCATGTTCCAGTTTCCAATATCTGAATCTTTATCAATCACATCACACCCATGCTTGTTTTACTGGAACGAAAATGGTCATGTTGAAATCTGAAAGTTCTTCTTTTTCTGTTGTCAAGGAACATTTGAGTTGAGGCTGCTTTTGGTTTCTTTCTTACCAGAGGAGCAGAAATGGTTCAAATTATTTTAAACTCCTTTATTTAAAAAAAACAGGGCTCAAAACTAACTTTTTTCAGGTACCAAGCTGGCTATCAGAGGCAAAAATTTGGTAGTCTGAGCACAAGGTTTAGTAGCTATATATCATTTCCAATGAGTAATCCATATATGTCTGTGACTGTAGTTAAGATCTAATTGCATTCAACGTAAGGAGATTGCAATCCTAATCTCACAGAATTGGATTGCCTGAGGTCATTTGTGTGGTGACCAAACTGTACAAGCAAGCAGGATTTGGTCGTTGTTCATCACATTTTTGTTCCAAATCAGCACCATTTTGAATTTATAACTAACTATGACATCATGCGTGCGCATGTCTAGTATTGCCTCATGGTCTTGTGGAGTTGTTTGGGCAGATTGGAAGTATTGCCTCATTAGTTTTTTTTGAGTGTGAAAGCGTTTGGGCAGATTGGAAGTACTGCCTCATGGTTTTCTTCGAGCGTGGAAGTGAACATTTCAATTACACTTCATTAATCTTAATTAGATTTAAACTTACCAATGACTGTAAGAAAAGATTGCCAAATGTTTTTAAAAGCAATAATCTGAGTTGCTAATGCAAAAAGGTACTAATTCAATATTGTTAGACCTCTGATCTGATTGGCTAAATTTTAAAAATGGATCATATCTTTAAAAGTAAGCTGATGTATTTCTTTCCAGTTCATTCATTCAGGTCTTTCTAGTTGAAACATTTCTGTTTTTAAATTTGAGAGAAAATCCATGAGGGAAAAATTGAAAGTGAAAAAATTTTCTTTGCTTCTGTTTTGTAGTTTTATTATTGGCTAAATTATTATAGCTGCACAAAAGAAACATTGCTTAAAATAGAGTTTCTGTCACTGTTTCTTACTACAAATATATATTGTACACAGGTTGATGTAAACTCAGTTTGAAAATTTAAACATTCTGGTGAGGGAAAAATGAAATGCCGAAGAACAGTGGGAAGTTGTCTGGTTCTTACATGGACCTTTACTCAACTACTAACAGGTTTATTTCTAATCAAACCTCTCCAGTCAGGGGTCTTGCAAATCATATTCACTATCTTCTTGTGAGGAAAGTACTGCATCAAAGGTACCCAGAAATATTTAAAAACTAAAAAGTGATTACTTTTTGACCAGTCAGCTTAAGACAACAATTGTAACCAAATCTAGGCAAGTGAAGCAAGTAGCACTAAAGAACACTCAAACACAACACAACCACCCTCTTAAAAAAAAGCCCTAGTACCTACTGCAAGAAATCATAATGCTAATCTGTTTGTGATTTTGATTTTTTTGTGAGTGTATTTTGCTCTTGAAGTGATG
Organism: Hydrozoanthus sils; assembly: GCA_027575215.2. Lineage (NCBI taxonomy): Eukaryota > Metazoa > Cnidaria > Anthozoa > Zoantharia > Hydrozoanthidae > Hydrozoanthus > Hydrozoanthus sils. Next base: position 12,390 of record JAOBRD020620676.1, read on the forward strand.
ATACATTTCATTTTGACCTTAAAAGAGTGACTGAAATTTTAAATGAAATTAAAAATTACCTTAAAATCTAAAATACCCATGACATGAAATTGAAAATTATAATGAAAGTAAACCACCATATTGATGATTTACATCGATAAAATTGGAGTGAAATCAGTACCTGGGCCACCATAGAGATGCTGAGCTCTGAAAAAATTTAAAGCTTGAAGTGATTAGAAAAGCATTTTCAAACCTTTTTGATTCTTTATCCTTTAATTCTAGAAGAGGCAATACCATATTTGTTTCTTAAGGTGCAGTGTTACATGTGAGATGACTAACTAAAGCACAAATGTTTCACTAAATGCAAGTTGATGGTTATGTAACTTATGAAAGCAGCCCTGGCACTGTTCTTGGGTATTCACAACAACCTTCGAACAGACAACATTCATTGTCTGCAGAAGTTATGACTAGTATGGAATGGTTGATTAAATTGATTAAAAGAAACTTTTTTTACTACACAGGCTATACAAAATCGCAGTAACAAATCGAGTGTTACTGCCGCGTTACTGCAAACTCGCTTTAAGGTAACAATATCTCGTTACCCCCAAGTGAAATATCATTGGCCAGAAACAAAGAATTGGTAATAAAAATTATATTTAAAAAATGCTTAGATAGAGTCTGTGAGAAACAGTTTTGTGTTTACAATTATGCTAAAAGTTCTTATTTTATCAATATAAACTTGCATGATGGTCTGGTTTCTTTGTAACACCAGTAATGTGCAATATGGTTTTCAGGCTTTTATCCCACACACTTGCATGTCGTGTAAGCAAACCCGGTTAACCTTTGAGGTTTTCCCTTCAGTCATGGCACATGGTGCGAGTGTGTCTCAAAAAAACTTTAGCAAATGGCCCTTTAAGGACGATTTTATATACAAAGTTGAACAAGGGCAAGTAGTTTGGGCAAAATGCAAACTCTGTTCAAAAGTTGATCAAGAAACCTATGGGTTCCAAGTTGTCTACGGAAATGAATGCGGTAACACTGGCATAAGCACGTTTACCTAAACACAGATTTACGTAAATGAAACTTTGTTAATGCCGCATTCAATTTAGGACTGCCTGCTACAGCAGTATACAATGATGCAGCCATTGAAAGGTTCATTAAAAATAACTTTTTAGTACATCCACTCCCATTGAATTTATACAAAATTTGAACAAATCCAGCATGCTTCCAAAAAGACAATCAAATAAAGGCACTTGTGGGCTCATACTTGCCTAACAAACCTCGTATACATCCTTACACAATAATCATGAGTGTTATAAAACCCTTTTCCAAAAACATGTTCCCAGTTGCTGTTATTGCATTCACATCCATAGAAGGTTTCAAGTGAGCAATTAATACAAAAAACTTAATTATGTGCACATTGCTTACAATCTGTTTTCTTTTCTTTTCTCTTTCATCTAAACTGAAATTTGATAAATACTGATAACTTCTGATAAATAATAGACCAAAACTGCATTTAATTGGTCAAGAGTTCTAAATCCCAATTTATCGAGACATACATAGTATAAACTAAAACAAGTGTAGGCTGTAGCTTGGATGATCTGCTGTCAAGTAAATACGGATTTACTCCGTCATCCGGCTAACTGCCCAAAACGACTTCGCCATTAACCGATATGAAAAAACACATTAAGTCAGCAATAACGAGTTATTCGCGTCCATTTTAACAAACTTTGAATATATGCCTCTGAATTGCAACTAATGCAATCAGGTTTTCCCATTCTAATCAAAGTGAAATAACGATTCTAAGTCTTCTTGGTAGCTATGCATTCAACATCAGCTCGTCTTTTCAAAATCATTCTACTTATCAGGAATAAAATCGAATAAAAAAGGAGAGAATCCACGTGCATGCTGTCACGATCTCTTTACTTCCGATCTTTGCCATGTTGCAATACGATAAATAACGTCAAGTTTAATAACTTAAATGTAATAATTAACTATATATTGGCTACTCAAACATGAAACAAACCTTCTTGAACGTTTCCAAACTGTGAAAACTGTGATCTTAATGTGTCTTCGTCTGTATTATAGTTGATTCCCCCCACGTAAATCTTGTTCGGTTCGCTCACACCACCAGCAGAATACGACATTGTGATTTGACGGGTTTTGAAGTTGTTCTCTACAAAGAACAATGCACTATAATATCTTAAACAAAACTTAATATACGCACTGTTACGTTAGGAAGTTTCTTTCGGGGAAAAACTTCCTTCAAACGGTATCAAAATCACGAGTTCAACTAATTCTTAGAACAAAAAACATACCTTCAACAGCTCACACGGAAAAACGCCGACTTTTGCGCATGTCAAGTAAGAGTTTCGTCAATTTATGCCGAGAGAACCTGGGAACTAAACTGTCAAGCGCTTGGCGCCCCCGCGCAAGCTGGGCGAGCACTTGCGAGAATGCGAGCATCCAATTTTTTTTAAACAAGCATTTTTATTTGAAATAAATCAATCATTCGAGCACATTATAAAACATAATGCGAGCACGCATCAAAAATTTTCGCGAGCATACGATCATTGCCTTAAAATTGTGAGCACATCCGATTAATGTTGAGCCCAGTTTGGGGGACAGATCAGTCACTGCAAGTTTTATTGACAAAAAAATTATTCATGGGACACATGTTAATGGATGAGTTAGCCTGTGAACAGGTTTTCTGTTCGAGGAAAGGGGGGAAATATATCGAGCGGCGAAGCTTTATAAGCAATTCTATCATATGCATTGCTTCAATTCTAGGTAGAATGTAGTAACCTCCTCTCCTCCCCTTGTATTGATCAAGAGCTTTATTGACGCACGGCGACGCGTGGTTTTTGCACTACTCAACGACACTTGATCAGAAGATGTTAGCAAAAGAGTTAATTTGCGGATGGTCCTTTGTGCTCTTCTACTAACCGGAGGATAACTCTTATGAATATAGTTGTGAGCCGTGTATAGCGGACTATCTAAGACCCTCAATACCACAGTCAACTGTAAATCATTGTTAAGCTCCTTTGATCATCTACCTATGGAAAAGGCGCTATATAAATGCTAAACATTAAACATTATTATTTGAGGAACAGAGTGCGGACAAGTGAGGTCTGTACTCCGGG
>JAOBRD020620785.1:0-15509 GCA_027575215.2 Hydrozoanthus sils
TCTAGTACTATAGCTCTTAGTTTCAAAATTTCAAAACAATAAGCCGTCAAAACGCTTTGGCTGATCAACAATTTTACAGCTTTGGTTGTTCGGCGTCTCATTTGCCGCCACGGAAGAGTCGACAACAGGACGAAATAATATTCGAGAAAAGTTCGTCGCTTCAGGAAATTCCAAGGGACGTAACACTTTCTATTGTTACACTATATGATAGCATAGTGTTTTATGCGCAAGCGCATTAAACACAAAAATGGTACGGGTGCCAAGTAATATAAGTACGGCTCGAAGAAATTTGTACGTGCTGTTCTCTTCATTGGCTTTGTATCTCGGTGCCATACATTCGGTTTTTACTTCCTCTAAAACACATTCTTTCCCTCTGTTTGATCACCTTGAGCTGTTGGTTTCATTATGTCGTTCCCTGGTTCTTCACTCTTCGCTCGTGCTTTTGTTTGTGGATAACTGTACCAAGATTATCCGTGCTCTGACTATGTCGAGAGGTAGTCCGAGCACGGGTTAAATTGTAGTCCGGCACGGATGGGGCAAAGTCGTTTACACGACAAAATGTACCCGTGCCATTGTTCTTTTGAAGAGCAGAAAATAAAACTCAAAATCAAAAGTTTAAATTTAAAAGGCAAAGCTCAAAGTTTGAGACTTTTTAAGTTGAAAAACGAAAAATCAAGAAATACAAAAACCAAATATTGAAAACAAGAAAAACAAATAATTTAAACTAAAAGGCAAAACTAGCAGAATCACAAGTAGAAAATGAAAAGCTTGAATAAAAAATTTCAAAAATCACGCACGATCCTCAAAACAGTCGATGACAGTTCGTTTAAAGTCGATACGTACTCGTACTCCGCAACTTTTCGCTATTAGAACTTAGGCTCTTGAAGAGAATTTGTCTGCGCTGCCATATTCGCTGTCAAAGCCAAGGGCATAGATTTGTTATCAATCAGCCTTTTTGGCTGAGGTATTACTATGGTTTATAGTGTTATCAGTCAGTAATGTGTTCGTTTTATTTGTGTAAAGCTGTAGTATAGATGGAAGTTGTCGGTTACCGGGTGGTTCGTGGCCCAGACTGGAAATGGGGTAAACAAGATGGCGGAGAAGGACATGTTGGTACCGTGAGAAATTTCGAAAGCAATCAAGAAGTTGTTGTTGTCTGGGATAACGGAACAGCAGCGAACTATCGTTGCGCAGGCGTTTATGATCTGAGAGTCCTTGATAGCAGCCCAACAGGTATTTAGTTGTTTTCCTTTGTATTTTCTTCTTCAAATGTCACCGAAAAATTATGTCAGTGTCAGTGTCAAACGTCAGTGTGTTTGAAGCCAAAAGGCTCCGTCAGCCTCGCGTTATATTAAACTGTCTTACCGAATATAGTCATTCAAAAAGTTGGAGTTGGTACTGTAGGCTGTCTACGCTTTAATGCAGTATATGAATAATTACTTGCTGTAACACTTCCTTATAACTGCTATATATTCGAATGTTTAAAGTCCCTATCAAGCTTATTTTTTTAAGTTCCAGATTAAAACTGTTGTCATATGTGAACTCAAAAATCGAATAACCAAAGAAAATTTCTACGTCTAAGTACGCTTTTTAATCAAAAAAAGATTGGAATGTGAATTTTGACCCAGCAGACCGGAGACTGGTAACCTATGACGTAGCAGCAGTGATTTATGTGGTTTTTGTTTAAAAAATTTCATTTCTCTTAAAAAATGTCATAAAATTTTTATATCAAACAATTTCAAGGGAATAATTGATTGATTAAAGTTATAATAATGTGAATATTGTAGCCAGAATTGAATTTTTTGAAATAAAAAGATTGTCTCCGCTTCATGCCTCGTGCTAGGTCATACGCCTCCTGCTACGTCATCATTGCACGCTTCAAGTCTAAAAAATGTAACAGGAACGGCGAGAAAGGTTTTATTTTCAAAAATTACTATTAATAAAGGGTTCTTTTTTTTATCTGGAACTTAAAAAAAATAAGCTTGATAGGGACTTTAACTCTAAATACGTATAAATAGCTGTTTAATTAGTTTTAGAGGGCCAAACACAAGCATCTTTCCAGTTCTAAAAGTGTAAAACTTGTACCTTGTAGTTCAAAATCTGTAAAACTTGGTTTACAATTTTATTCAGCTCTACCTTTTAAAAGTATCGAGCACTTTCTGTTGCGATTCACTCACACCATACGCCTTTGTAGTTCTAACCATTTTTATAGCCCTATCAGCTCAGACTAATTTATCAGCAGCTAACTTCTCATTTTAACTCACACAAAATAGATATTTGATGATTTGGGTAAATAGGAGTTGATCAAATATATTTAAAAGTTAATGAAGATGAAAATCTCATTCATTCTATACTGCAATAAAGTGAAAAAATGAGAGCTAGTAGACACTGGGTTTGTACTTGAAACCTACAGTATCTAACATGCTATCGAAAAATGAACTCTTAATCTTAAGCTTGCTACTTAAGCTTTAGAATATATTTTACGTGTTTCTATACAGATTTAGAAAATGGTCCTCGACCAATCAGAGCACTCATATTATCGAAATTATTTTATAATAGACTTTTATAACTTTAGCCAGCTGGCTACTATAAGATTGTGTGGACCCTTTGAAGCTGATTAATTAATAAGATATATTGTTTCTAATAAAATGATAAACAACGTGATGAAGAGGACTTTGGAAAACATAGCATATGAACTGACCACACACAAGTATTGATTTGTAATTTTGAACCTTTTGAGTCCCCCAATCATGATTTTTAAGTCAGTTTTTAAGCACTCCCCTCTTTGTCTGTAATTGTTTTGACCAAACCCTTAAGCAATGGACAGGTACAACCTCATTTTTTTAATATTCTTTTAATTATAAAATAGATTATTAAGAACTAAAAATTAATCATTATTTTTTAGTCATTGATCAGATGTTATCATATTTTTAAAAGGTATTAAGCATGACGGCACAATGTGTGACGGTTGCCGCATGCAGCCCATATATGGTATTAGGTGGAAGTGTGCCGAGTGTGGAAATTATGACCTTTGCTCCTCTTGTTATCATTCTGACAAGCACAATGTGCGACATAGATTTTACAGGATTATCAATACTGGGGGAGAGAGGTAAGAGGCATTTGGCTATGTGTTAATTTAATCAATACTTGCAAAAGCTCCAAAATATTTGAGGCCTACTTCAAACATTGTATCAAATTAAACTTGGTGAAAATATTGTGCTTAAAGTAGTGCACCAAATTAAATTAGACAGAGAAGTTAAATTCACTTCCATCTATTATAGCTAATAAATTCGGTGTTTGAATTACCCATTCAACTAGCACCAGATCAATTGATACATTTGAAATGTGGTGTTTGAAGTACCATATTTTCTGGACTATAACCTGCAGGTTACAGTATCTTTAAATTTTGCCTTGTATTAATAGAGAAGTTGCGAGTAATCTACTGGTACGGAATATCTGTTAGATACTAAAGTTGATCTGGCAACAAGTGTAATAAAAATTTAATATGATATTTTTTGCTAGATTTTACTGTATCTACACTTTGTTTAATCCGGTCAGCATTCAAATATTTTTTCAACCCACTGGTATCATGTAAATTGCCTTTAATACTATCTGATAACAAACGAAAAATGTTGTCAACATCATCAAAAGTGCAAATTATTTGCCTAAGTACAGTGTATGTTGGTTATCCATTGACTTTTTTTCTTTCTTTAAAGTCGGGTTATCTGTAATGCAGGTTATAGTCTGGATAATTTGGTAGGCCAGAGAGTATTGAAACTGCTCAGAACTGAGACTGCTATTCTGATCACACTATTGAGTCAAGATGTTGAAATACAATTAATATTTTTTTTATGTTTTTAAATAGATTCAATTTCCTAAACATTATTTATTTGCAAGGGGTGAACATAATGGCTGCATTGTAATTTTCATAGAATAATTGTTGATTCGAGAAGAAAGAGCAAGAAGATAACCATGAGGGGGATATTTCCAGGAGCTCGTGTTGTGAGAGGTGTTGACTGGCAGTGGGAGGATCAAGATGGTGAGTTTATCCTTCTTCATGCCATAAAAGATACGAATTATTTTATCTGTGAGTATTTATAATACAGTATATTTCACTTGTAAGTGATTAAGCAGCAAGTTATTAACTTTTTTGAGCATAATAAGAATATAAAATTTTCATCTTAAAGTGCAATGTCTTCTCAGTTTTATGAATTCATTGATATTAATAATTATAACTTGAAACTTACTGTACAGTCATGCAATTACATGTACTGTACCTGATAACTTTAATTGCTCATTGTTTTCAAAGAGTTATTTTATTCTTTCATCGTTAGAACATGACTGTGGAACCACTGTCAGTAATCAGGACATAGGTATACTTATGTTGAAGATACCAACAATTAAAAACTATTGATTTATTGAACAGTCTATTTTACGACTATTGAACAGTCGTAAAATTCTTTAGGATATTGTAGGTTTATTATGTTGTTATTTCAACACATATTTGAAATCTCAGTCTTCACTTTGTACTCTATCTAATCTTTGAGCCATATTATCTTTTTTTGCTAGGCCTCAACAAGTTTGGGCAAGATATCTTGTACCTCTTTTCTTTTCACATCATTAATTATTTTTAGAAAAAACTTTATTGATAAGATCAATAATAATTGTTTTTTTAAATAATAGAATTTTGTAATTTGTAACAGTTCTTTGGAATCTTAAGCTACTGACAATATACTGGCCCAAGATTAAAATTTGTCTGAAAAGTGAACACTATTTTGTCTTCAGGACTCAGAGCAGAGACTGAGTTATTAATCTGAGCATTGGACAGAATAATAATACTGTAATTGCTCTCATTTGATTTTACAGGAGGGCCAGGGAGGAGAGGAAAAGTTACTGAGATTCAAGACTGGAGTGCAACCAGTCCTCGTAGTGCTGCCTATGTGTTGTGGGATAATGGAGGCAAGAATCTATATCGTCTGGGCTTTGAAGGAATGGTAAGGGATTCAATGTTTATATTACAGTAATTTATAATAATGTAGTTAAAATTTCAATATACAGTTATGTACAATTATATTTTCTACTCTGGTGAAAGGTGTACTAAGTAATTATTTTTCCAAAGACTGGTATTTTGGGGATCATACTGTGTTGCCAGAACAAGTGAGCACCTATGCTCGTGTAAGCACCCACCATCCCCCCTAATTTCAGACATAAGTTCTTGCACAGGTATATTTTGAACTTAAATAATTGATGCAAAAATTGTGGGCCAAATCCTGAATTTTTTCAAGAATTTACTGTACATGTATATTTCTTCATAAGTTGATTTTTATCTGCATTCTAGATCATTAAATCCCTTAGAAAAATCATGGAAAACCAAAATAAAGCTTTAGAAATAACAAAACAAGTTTGCATGTATACAAATCATGTAATCCAAAAATGGTAGCCATTGTCACTTTCAACCTGAGAAGCCTGGGTCTAAGCAGTTGAGCTACACCTCTGTACAAAAAACTTTAGCCCCAAGAGTTGTCTGAAAACCTCGTGAATGATCAGTGAAAGAGTTTTTTTTTCTGTAGAATTGTGCAAAAAATCAAATATGATCAAGGTGAAAAATGTTTGAAACTTTCTCAACAGGGACAAAACTTCAATGTGACTTTGTTGAGCTTGAAACTTGATTATTTGGGGAGTTGCATAGCATGTTGTCCGGATAGTGATAATGATTTGGAAAGAGCTATTAATGATTAAGAAAGTGTGAGTGAACATAAGTTTTTCATATGTGCTTCGGTTTCAGAGAGCTATTATTTTGTATCAGTTAGAAGTACAGTATATTGTACTTTGGAAAACAAAGTTATGGAACTTTGACTGAACATTAGCACCCACCCCCAAAATTTTAGAAAAACTTACTGCAGCAGGGGGATTGGTGCTTACTCAGTCAAATAATATTATGATGAATACATGAGAAATACCTGGCTGATTACACTGTAGCTGTAGTTTTGAGTACTCTGAAAATGGAGCACTGACAGACCATCGGTTTCCATTGGTAACACTGCTCCCTTAGAGATTAAGGTTCTACATAATGATGTTAAATAACAGTTCCTTTAATTTTTGCCTTTTACTAATATCTCAGGAAAATAATTTATATGAATTATGTCTTGTTTGCTGATCTTGCAGATGTATGATGAAAATAATTTTGAGCTATTAGTTTGTTGCTTTTCTTGTATCCACTAGTCATCTTGTTAACCATAATAAGCTTAAAATGATTAATATATTAATTTCATTGAATTTTTAGGCTGACCTCAAAGTTATCAGTGATGCCAAAGGAGGTTCATTCTACAGAGATCATTTACCTCTTCTTGGTAAGGGACTGATTGTTTGTTTTAGGGAGGGTTTGGGGCTCATTTGGGATACATAAATTAATCATTTACATGACTTTTTGTTGAAGGCTGCCAATAGGATCTTGAAGTTGTAGCCCTTTAGTGCCACCCTGCTAAGAAAACACCAAGCATAAAAACACAAAACTATTACTAATAGTGAATAGAATTGCATTGCGTGCTTTCTCGATAAGTTTAGTATGCATTTGAGTAATACAGTTGGTATAGTAGATTTTGTGATTTGTCATGACTGATGATCAAATCATGGTGTAAATTTCAGGTCTCTGTTACCAGCAAACCAATAGACACACAACATTCAAAATTTATAGTAATTATTATTTTGTGCTTTTTCCCAAGCCATCTGTCTTTGGGTTCAATGGGAAAGTCAAGTATGTAATTTGTGTACTCATTAGTTACTCTTTGAGTCATCACTTACACTCACCACTTGTACTCATGAAATGAAGTTATGATTTAATATCGTTGAAGAAATGATTGATTCGCAAGTTGAAAGCTCAGAAAAAACTCTGAGTCACTGGAGGGAATCAAACCCACAACCCTCTAATTACCGATCAGATGCTCTACCCACTGAGCTACAGAGACTCACATGGGGAGCCAAGTCACTGGTTAAGTTCTTGTCTATTCCTGCTTGACATACGTCTCACAAACTGCTCGCTCGATATGTTCAATAATACGTTGCTACTTACTACGTGACTTAGAATTTTTTCTGAGCTTTCAACTTGTGAATCAATCATTTCTTCAACTTTATATGCAAGTTCAAACTACCATTTGATAATTTAATATCATTGTTGGTTACAGGTGATAACCAACCAGGTGGACGGACAGCAAGTGGCCAAGGACTACAGATTGGTGACCAAGTGACTGTTGATCTGGAACTTGAAATTGTACAGTCCCTTCAGCATGGACATGGAGGCTGGACAGATGGCATGTATGAGGTATGTACCTGATTACAGATAGTTTAATTAACTGTACTTGAGTGTGTTTGTATTCCTGAGTTACAGTATGGCATTCATTCATTTTTACCACAAACCTTGTTTTGCTCACTGACTAAATGTAAAGTGATTGTTTTTAAGGACTTGGGACTTCCAGGTCCATCCCATTTATAACGTTTTGCATGCACAACATTAACTTGTTCTGAGTTGACATAAAAAAAAAACACCAACCATCAGCATCCTAGCAGTAAGTGCAAACCCTCAAAGTTAATATTAAATCAGCACCCCTAATATTGATTCTTGAGTGACTACCTTGAGTCACTCTTTGGGCCCTACAGCTAGCAAAACTGACAAGAACTGAGAGCTGACTGTGGCATCATGCAGAACAAGGACACGTGTATACAGTATAATTTTATATGTTATTGTTAAGGAAATAACTGTTTCTTTATATCTGTAGCCCATTGAGTATTTACTGTAAAACTCAAAACCTTCATACTGGTCCTGTGTAAGGGTGCACTAGCCCTGTGTGAACAATAATAATTATCTTAGTTTCCTTTTCACAAATTTTATCTTAAGTACTGAACCAATGAAGCCTCAATTTTTCAAAGCTTGTAAACTGAATCAAAGGCAATAAAATTTAGTGTTCAGGACATTGGGCCAACATAGACATTGTGCACTATATTTATTGAATATAACTTTTTTAATGACTTGTTTACTATGATTCTGTTTAACATGAAGTGTTATCAAAATTGCAGACTTTAACTGCTGCTGGCACTGTGGTGGGAATTGATGAAGATCATGATATTGTGGTTCTTTATCCAAGTGGTAACAGGTAATGCATGTTTAAGTGTGCAATGTTAAATTGTGTAGGGGGAGAGGAAGGCACATACAGTGTTCTAAGGTTTCAGTTATTGGGTTGTCAAGCATGCCATTTTTTGTGTCGGGGGGGGGTTGGAGGGGAGGGGAGAGGAAGGCAGACATGCTAGTGTGACGATATTATTGAGGTGGTTGTCTTCATATTATTATGAATTATTGGGATTAGGTTTTCATATAGCTATATTGAAGTTCAACTGTATACCGATTACAAATCTGTAAATGCCACAAGTTATTTTGATCGTAGCTGATACATGCATTGAACTATAATTAAATGATATTGTATGTGCATGTACATGTTTAGCTGAATCATTATTGAAATAGTAGTCAACAAATTGCAGTTTGTGAAACTAACCTAGCCCGCACACAGATGCCAGTGTCCGCTTGGCCAATTTAATGGCTATATAAAAATAAGGGCTATGCGTACCTTGTCTGCGAGTTTTAAGTTTTGACTGTTTTTTTTTATGTTCAAGGTGGACCTTCAACCCAGCAGTACTCACCAAAGTTGGCATCCCGTCAGAAGTCAGCTCAGCCAGTGTGACATCATCAACAGTGCCATCACCATCACCTGTCACCTCATCATCATCAACTGCAATCGTATCATCATCATCATCATCATCTGGTTCTTCCTTTACCGTTGGTGATCTTGTGCAAATAAGCAGTGACCTGGACAAAGTCAAATTGTCGCAGAGAGGCCATGGTGAATGGGCAGAAGCAATGTTACCGGTAAAACAAACTACACATTTCAGCCTGTTAACACATAATAATTATTTTGTTTCCTTTTCTGAACCCAAACTGCATCGAACTTTAAGTGTCACGTAATTGTATTGCAGTAAATTACTTAGTTTAAATTGTCCATTCTGTGATTCAGCATTATTAGTTACACAAGAATTTATTTATAAGTGATTGCAACTGTTATAAAACTGGAAATAAAAGTATAAGTACTGTAGGTATTAGTATATATTATATATTTGTTTTATTTGTTTGTAGTGCATTAGAAAGAAAGTATTTTATGCATCAAAAAAGTACAGTTTGTCAAGTACATAATTTTTATTGTGATTTGGTTAACTTATAATCAAATTTTTCATTTCTCTGATCTAGAAGTTCAGAAAGCTAATATTTTGTGCATTAGCCTATCATAACATAGAAGTAGTAAGTAGTAATATTTACTTTATTGGTGTATTCCCTTTAGTAATACAAGTACTGCTAATGCTAGCCCTACACAAAACTTAAAATGACAATACTTAAATTAATGTTATTAAGACACCTATTCACAAACAAATAGTTTAATCGCTAAAAGTAAAAAAAATGTTCAAAAAAAATTATATGATATGTTAAAAATATGCTATTACAAAATAGAATTTACAGTTAAGTAGAATAAATTTCTTGTGAAAGTTTCTTTAGATAAACTATTAAATGTTCATCATATGCTGTCAGACTGACAAAGAGCTATAAACTTTTTAACATTGAATTACCACAGACTCTCGGCAAGATTGGAAGAGTACAACAGATCTACCATGATAATGACTTGAAGGTATGTATATGAGTGGTTTAGTTAATAGTAATTATTTTTGTTTAGGAATCAGGATGATGATCATCATAGAAAAAAAAAATTGGAATTTGTTAAATTTTTTTTATTTAAAATGGTACAGCAGATGGTTTGAATCCAGGAGTAATGGTAGATCACATGGTAAGATCATCCAGGTTAGTGTAGTCCTGAGAAGGACTATTGCCTACGTGTGACTTTTTCAACAACCTTGCGGAAGTTTTCTTCTGAGTTAGTTGAATACTAATAAAGTCTGGCATTCGAAAACTGGTTGGTCAGCTAAGTTGTAATGTGATTGGTTGTTGGATTAAAGTAAGTTTTTGTGGTTGGTTGTTTTCAAACCGTAAAGTAAATTACAGTAAGCTTATTCTGTTCTGTCCCCTTTTTCTTACGTTGTTCAAATGAGTCATTTGTAGGGCGCTGGTAAATGTTGACATCTGCTGAGAGGAGTTATTAAGCCAGCTAAATGTAGTAAACCAGTTTTCTAGTGTCTGTCATTGAAAATAAATAGTACTTTAAATCAAAGATACTGTAGTGCTGAGTCCCAGTCATCAGCATGGTTCGTGAGTCAGTGATGTTCAGCAATGTGATTGCTAAAATCAGCATTTCTAGTTGTTTGTTTGTGTTCATTTAGTCTTGTGTGTTAAGTTTAGTTCGGTCTCTCCATTGTGGGAGGCTGGGCGGTCAGAGCATTTAACTTTGTAGTTTGCTCCTTGTCTGTTAGTGGGTTTGTCTTTGTCCTTTGTCCCTAACATTAGTTCAAACAAGTTTTTGAATTAACAGGTTGAAGTGTGTGGCACCTCTTGGACATATAACCCAGCTGCTGTGTCAAAGGTTGCATCAACAGGTGATTCTACTGCACTTGGAGCTGCTGCAGGTGGTAAGTTCAATGGCATGTTAAACTTTAACCCAGCTGCTACGGTAGGTTGATAGTTGAATTAACTTATGTGTACTCATTGAAGGCAAATCATCTGTTGTTTTGTAGTTGTATTACAGGAGGCAGTTGTTAGCTGACCTAATGTTTACAAACAAGCCTTTTCAAATACAAACACTTTTGTGATATGAAAGAGAGGTTTTTTGTCTCTACTTTATGTGTAACAGCTGGTTAAACAATAACAATTTGATTGAAATTCCCCTATTTATAAATGCAAAATAACCGAAGAGGAAGACCATACAAGATTACACATTTCTATGTGTATTCTTTAGGTAAGCAAGTTAATTGAATATTATGCTTTTACCAACACTTGTATCATTGTTAAGAGATCCTTATGTCATATTACTCAGAGCGATTGTCTGCCCTCCTTAAAAAACTGTTTGAAACTCACGTGTCTGGTGACTCAGTTGAGGAACTTGTAAAGGCAGCAGCTAATGGTGACACACAGGCAGTTGAGGAAGTACTGTCACGCCCAGATGTCAGTGTAAGTTCCATCGGTACCATCATTAACACCATGTACATCATTATATATAAATATCATTGCCATCATCATCATCATCATTACCACTACAAAAATTTTCAAAATAACCATCCCTACCATCTTAACTGTCATCAGTACTATCATTTTCATCATTAGTGCCATTATCATCATCAGTACCACAAAAATCACTATCAGTAGGTAGTACCATCATAATCACCATCATCCAGCACCACCATACTCTTCATCCATACTGTCATAATCATCACTACCAACATATTAATCATCAATACCATCATAATCACCATCAGTACCATCTAAATCATTGTCAGTACCATCATGATAGTCATTAGTGCCATCATAATCATCAGTACCAACATAATCATCATCAATACCATCATGTAATCACCATCATAATAATCATCAATACCATCATAATCACCACCAGTACCATTATAATCACCATCAGTACCATCTAAATCATTGTCAATACCATCATGATCTTTATTAGTGCCATCATAATCATCAGTACCAACATAATCATCAATACCATCATAATCATCATCAGTACCATCATAATCACCACCAGTACCATCTAAATCATCATCAGTACCATCACAATCATCAGTACCATCATGATCATCTTCAGTACCATCAATTATCTGTTACCTTTTGTTGGTATAGGCACGGTAAGGGTTATTTAATAAAATAGTTATTGCACAAAATTTTTTCTATCTTAGTTCTAGCAAGGAGCTGTAATTCTAAATATTACTTGAAATGCTTAACTCTGTAAAGTAATAAGGAATGAAGTCTTTGTGTCAACTAAATGTAGTGGTGTCTTTAACCTAAAGGTGAATGGAGTGTTTGCTGGCCACACGGCTCTTCAAGCAGCAAGTCAAAATGGCCATGAAGACGTTGTGAAGGTTCTTGTCAGAAAAGAAGCTGATCTTGAAATAGAGGTACAAACAGTTTAGTCTATGTAATTTATGTATGACTGTGTGTAGAGGTGTGTATGAGTAAGTGTCTATAATTATATGTACAGTAAGTACAGTTTAAATCGAATGCTAGACATAGATTTCATTAACTAACCGACAACATTTCGCTTGTATCTGACAAATTTCATCAGGTCAAATGTGATCTATCATGCATTCCACGTGACATCACAAGACCAGCCAGCGAGATGGCATGGGTTAGTTCTTAACGATCTGTCTAGTTGTCTATATATGCGAGACTGTATGGATGTGTATGTGTAGGTGTCTGTATGGCAAGCCAAGAAATCTAGGGACAGATGAGGGCACAAAAAAAGACTGTTAGGAACTGTCCCACGCCATCTCGCTTGCTGGTCTTGTGATCTGTCACATGGAATTTTCTCTCTGTCGCTATTGTCTGTTTTCGTATGTATATAATGTATTAGGACAAATATTTTTTTTGCATTGGCAAACAGAGGTTGGTCTTGCATAAGTATTGGACAAAAAAAATGGAAAGTAAAAATAAAAATTTTCGATGTCCCAGTATGTCTTTTTAGTCTTTGAATTAAGATGTTAACTTGGTTTTTGCAGGACAAAGATGGAGACCGTGCTATGCATCACGCCGCACTTGGCGACGAGCAGAAGGTAGTCGGGCAGTTGTCAGCAGCTGGTGCCGACCTGAATGCCAGAAACAAACGACGCCAGTCTCCGCTCCACGTGGCGGTAAACAAGGGTCATACTGGGGTCATAAAATCTCTGTTGAAACTTGGCTGCCACCCTAGTCTACAGGTTAGTGACCTTGTGATCGTCATTAGAACTTGGCTGCTACCCTAGTCTACAGATTAGTGACCTTGTGGTCGTCATTAAAACTTGGCTGCCACCCTAGTCTACAGGTTAGTGACCTTGTGGTCGTCATTAAAACTTGGCTGCCACCCTAGTCTACAGGTTAGTGACCTTGTGGTCGTCGTTAAAACTTGGCTGCCATCCTAGTCTACAGGTTAGCGACCTTGTGGTCATTGTTAAAACTTGGCTGCCACCCTAGTCTACAGGTTAGTGACCTTGTGGTCGTCGTTAAAACTTGGCTGCCACCCTAGTCTACAGGTTAGCAACCTTGTGATCATCGTTAAAACTTGGCTGCCACCCTAGTCTACAGGTTAGCGACCTTGTTGTCATCGTTAAAACCTTGAAACTTAACGTTCAGTAGAACAAATTTAAGTACCTTAGAATTTTTTGACTCGTAAAGAGATGTCAGATCAAATTAGTTTTGATAGCTTCGTATAGCAAGGTACATAAATAAGGTAGTGAAGGGTCCACTTTTCAACCCAAAGCTACATTCTTGTGTTAATTGTGCATTTTCAGTTAGAACTACGAATAAAGTGAAAAGCAGTTCTAGCTTGGAAAGGAGGAAACTAAGTCGGCTTTGCTTTGATGCAGATGATCCATCTGTGCAATGTAATAGGCCTTTTTCGAAAATTTGCTGTTAACTCTGGTCAGAACTGGAAACAAGTGCATGTAAATTAGTTTATAAAGGCCTCATTATAAACAAAGTCTACTATACTTCGCTTGATCTTTTACGTCAGTCACTTGTTGCACTTACAGATGCTTGATAAGGAAAATTTGGTGAATGACTTTGACTAACAATAATTTGTAGAGTAGACTTAATTTAATAAAGGAGGCCTTTATTACCTCACTCGCTTGTTACCAGTCCTATGGGTAACTGTACTCCTATCGCTATGTGTGATAGTGCTCTATCTACCTGGGAATTGAGGGAGGGGGGAATTAATTCTTTAATGGTAAGCCCCCCCCCCTCCTCTTCCCTCTTCAGAGATTTCAAATTCCTTTCATGATGTGGTCATGGAAAATTTTTCGAACAACATAATTCATGATGAAAGATTTAATTTATTTTCAGGACTGCGAGGGCGACAGTCCTCTCCATGATGCCATCAGTAAGAAGCGTGATGACATCGTTTCAATGCTATTGGACGCTAACGCAGATGTAACGCTAGCAAACAATAATGGCTTCAACGCCTTGCATCACGCAGCACTGAGAGGAAATCCCAGGTAAGGAAGACTTTGAAGTGGTCTTACCCGTATGGCAATCACCATGTACTCAACCTCATTTCTGCCCATACTTGCAAGGGAATGCATTTTTGAAAAACGTTGTTAGTGATGTACCGTTGAGGAGTTCGGTCAACGGGAAAAATAGAGTGCGGGGAAATAAATGGTATGGGGACTTCCCATAAGAGAACAGCTTATAGATGGAACATTTTTAAAAGCATACAGTAGCCCTTACAATTAGGAGATTTTATGTCTAGAGGTCATACTACTGGGGGCCGTGTAACCGTGGAGTCATGTAACTGAGGTTGTTATTACTGGAGGTTATGTTGCTGTTGCCTGCCAGGCAATAGCCTACTATTTTACCATGTTGAGTGAAAGAGTGATGTCAACTAAAATCGATTAGCACACGGCCTAAAGCGACGTGTTGTAATACTCTAGGCCAAGTCAAATTTCAAGCTGAGCCTCAGGTTTTCTAAGGTTCGTTTAAACTTTTGGGAAATTTCGAGTATTTTTGTTCTTACAAAGTTGTTCTAAAAGGAATGCGCATAATCAGTTTTTAGAGAGCCGAAAATTACCAAAGTCAAAGAGTGAATATTGAAATTCCTCGAAAGGCATATACTGCATGTAACAAACCCAACTTTTAAAACACAAAAGCTCTAAACTGCAATTTTTTCACGGATATATGCACGGATAGAAGTGAACAATTAACTGTTTTGAGTTTTGTACAATCTTAACAGGAAATCAGATTAAGTTTAAACACAATATAATTAATTTTAGTTTGTTACATCAAGTCTCGTACAATATGTTTTTTTTCTTGTTAAAGATACTCGTGAAGCGTTTTGTTGTGATCATAGTTTTTCATATAGTTTAAAAGTCAATTCGCTTATGCTTTGACATTGGCGTCTATTTTTGGGGGAAGAAAGTGAGCACTGTGCCGTTCAGAACCGAAGGGTGGATTGTAACATTTTACATATTTGGGCATGATAACGCTTAATATATATTTTTAGACCTTCCGGCACACGGGGGCTTGTTGGGGGGGGGAGGGGTTATTTTAAAATCATCAATAGCCAAACACAAACATAACATGAAGTCCGGTTGCCAAACACATTTAACTGTAACTAGTAACTCTGTGTTACTAGTGTCCTCTGCGTTAAAATCAGTACTTTACAAAAACTGAATCAGATATAACCGTTCACAAGATGTAATTTTGATACAAGATGCCTTATGTTTTAGCTCCATCATCTTTATTTAAAACTTGAAGCTCTAGACCGCGGGCCTATTAGAGAGAGGGGGTCTTATTAGAGAGAGGGTGTCTTATTAGAGAGAGGGGGTCTTAT
>JAOBRD020620891.1:2555-15505 GCA_027575215.2 Hydrozoanthus sils
TCTGAACTCCTGCAAGGCGGGTAAATTCGTGTCTAAACTACTGCAAGGCGGGAAAATTCGTGTCTAAATTACTGCAAGGCGGGAAGGTTTATGTTTAAACTACTGCAAGGCTGAAAATTCAAATCTAAACTACTGCAAGGCGGGAAAGTTCGCGTCTAAACAAAGCACGAATATGGTATACTTACATTGTTTGACTTGTCTTTCGCTAGCTTAACCTAAAGACAACAGATTTTTCGATGAACCAATTAAGAACATATGAAATGCGTCAGAACATTTGAATGAGATCCATAGCGCATTGACATTTGTGAAGAGAATACTTGGAATGTTTTCCAGAACTTGCCGCTTAAGGCTTCTTCATCCAAACTCTTGTTACTGTAGTTTTTCCCAAGTACAGTCAGAAAATTAGCCGGTATTTCTGAATTTCTTTACCGACTGAGATTTATCCAAAATTACCTTGCTCGGCTCAAGATACGTTAACTTGCTTAGGTTTCTTATATTGGGCTTTAACTTTACTTCTCCTGTTTACTTCTTACACTACCTCCAATACAAAAGGAAATGAGTTGAGGAGGATAAGTTAACCTTTTATTTTTTTTTCTTTTTAGGCGAAATCGCAGAATCTGGAGCAGCGAAAGGCAGCAACTATTATTAAGAAGGGCGACCAAAGTATTCGCGGACTCGAGGAAAAGTTGGCGGTATGAAAACAGACATTATAGATAATGGTTAAAAGCTATTGCTAACAATACTGTTATCTGTAACAAGTGGGGTTTTTTTTTCACCCGTTTTGAGACTTTGTTGCTTGAAAATCCACCGAGTTACACTGAATACGTGGTTTAGATGCATGCAGTTTAAGATCAACTGGCTGAAATAAACGCGGAAAGATTTTGCTCTGGTAGGAATTTCTATCGCTTGGAAAATCTAAGTAGCTTATCAGTGGTTATAGCTTGTCTTAAATATGAAACACTTCTGGAATCGAGGATACGCACCGTTATTGTAACCCTAAGTGGGCTTGAGAAGAATTATGTCGATAGTTAGTGCCTAATGGCTGATTAAGCTGTAATATCAAGATTTGCTAGAGTCAGAAAATTTAGTTACCAAGAATAAACGTTTGGATTTGTTATGGAATACCCGAATGACAATGCCTTTAGATGCACCTAGATATTGCTACACATTCTCATTTTTATCACTCGAAGAATAGAATACTTAATACGAACACGAACTAAAGATTGATTTTAGTATCATGTCTTTTTCTGCTTGAATTTATAGGAATACAAGTCAAAAGCAAGCCAAAAGGTTGCATCCGTTAACGTAAAGTAAGTATTTAAGTCCTATCTTTCATGATCGTCCTTTGATGATGTCCTTTGTCCGTCTCGTTGAAGTTATTTCTTTGCAAGAAAAAAATTGAAGTTGGGTGTACAATTAAATGGGTCACCATCCGCTGCCACACCACATAACACATTAAATATCTTCCGTCGCACCTTGAACGTAAAACGTTAGGCATCACGCTGTCACACCATTTAACACGTTAGAAATCACGCTGTTGCACCACATAACACGTTAGACTTCACGCTGTCGCACCACATAACACGTTAGACATCACGCTGTTACGCCATGTAACACGTTAGACATAATGCCGGCACACAAGAAAATAACCTAAGACATTATGCTGTCACACCACATAACACCTTGGACATCACACTGTAACACCATATAACACGTTAGACATTTTGCTGTCACACGTAAGATATCACGCTAGCACAGCACATAGCACGTTGGATTTCCATTCCTTTGCAAGACTTGATTTTGTAAGATGATGTTGTAATAGGTTTGATTTATTTATGCCATTTTTCATATTTTGTCAACATGTTTAATTTTCCTTTAAGGTTAAGAGAAAAGGAAAAAGAAATCAACCGACTTAAGGAAAAACATGAGAAAGAACTAAACAGCTTACGAGAGTTGATCAGAGACAAGCAGCGCCAGCTGGAACTAGTAATGGGTCAGTCAAGGTACTCGAGGACTCTTTTAGTCTGGATGTGAATGTTAAATGACTCTTTTGAGGATATTCTAAGCTCTGCGCACACGAGAGGAAACAGTTGATATTGTTCCTACGTTAGACAGAGAGCTCAGCTAGTTCCTCTCGTGTGAACAGCGCCTTAATAAATGTATATTACAGCTCATCGATTTTCATTCAAATAACCGTTTTCCTTGTTTTCCTGTTATCAGGAGGGTTGACGAAAAGTTAGACCTTGTGTGGAAAGAAGCAGCTATCGACAACAAGCGTATGAGAGATACTATCAGGGGGAGAGGTGGGGCTATGTTTGACTCGGACTCGGATCTGAACCAGCATCTATCATCAGATGAAGCGGACAAGTGAATCCACAAAACTCTCGATTTCGTTTCTTTCGTGCAACAAGCTCTGCATTCAGTACTTTTTACTTTGTTTACTTTCGTGAATCTGTAGGATGAAGGAACGACAATCAATGTGACGTCAAGTTGGCGCATGTGTAGATGTAGAAATTTATATTGTGTTAAATGCATCTTCGCCCTCGCCCATCCCCGTACCTGCATTTGTCGTTGTGAGAGGGCCTTGTCAACAAGTAGCACACTCCGAGGTCATTCTTCACATTTTATTAACACAACAAAATCCGAAAACAGACTATTTTATGAGACTATTTCCTTATTTAAGAACTTTTACTATTCTTAGGCAACCTGTTTTGAACTGGCAATTACCATGGATGGCTCAAAGTTTACTATTTATTTTATGAACATTTTTAAAAAAAACACATAGCAATATCAAATGGTTTCTAGATTCTCGTCCGTTGTATCTATTGCAATTATTTACCTCAAACTAACCAATTGTAAAGTCGGTACGGTATAGTTACTAACGGATCTCGAACTCGTCAATCACAGCACGCGAAATTACAAAACCATGTGACTACGAATATCGAGCTATTTGTACAAACTTAACTAATGTGAAACTTTATTCACCTAGCTGTAAATAGTGTATATAAGAAAAGTTTATTGGTATAATGAATTAAATATTTTTTGTCGGGTACATGCTTAAGAGATACAGTAAAAAATGCAACTCCAGTTGAGGCGATTTTCGTGTGCATTGTGTCTCTTGCCTGTGTCATTTTTCTTTTGTTTTTGTTTCGAAGTGTTCGGTTACATTGTTACTACATGCGAGCTCACGTTAGAGACACAAACGCAGACACAAGAAAAGGAAAATTCCCTTTTTCTAGCACACAATTTGCATTTGCGTTTGCTCTTGCTTCACAAATTTCCAAATGTGAATAACTTTGCATTGCGTTTGCGTCTCTAATGTGAACACGCTTTAACAAAGAAATAGGTTAAAATCTAACTGTAGGACATTCCATGCACTAAGCAGGGTTGTCATTGTCAGTAAAAGGTTAGGAAAGTACCACTTAGACAACTTTTCTCCATAAAAAACTCCAAAGGATATAAAGGTACGGCTACACGATGCAACATTGCAGGCACCGTTGCGCGCAACGGAGGAATTGCACCGTGTAGCCACCTCTGAAATTGTTGCACGCAACGTTGCGCGAAATAGAAATAGACCCTACTCCTGCAACATTGCATGCAACAATTTCACCGTGTGGCTACACGAAGGGTTTCAGTTACACGCAACGTTACGTGCAATGTTGCACCGTGTATCCATAATCACCTCGAGTCTCTTCTTCATATTGGTGAGGGGATACAGAACTATGACAAACCATGGCAGGAATGCTCACATTATCCCATAACCAGTCGTCGATGGAACGGCTTTTTTCTGAGAACAGTGATCGAACAAACAGAAAAGAAGAAACCTTGGTGTACTTTCAACAAGTGAATGATGGCATTAGAACCCAATTCCACTAAAAAGGAGTCAGTTACAAAGGAATTACTCGATTCGTGTACTGCAGACATCGCCTCAGCCGTAACCACAAATTTAGTGGACAGGACCTGGTTATTCAAGCAAAGCATTTGTCACAGTAAACCATAATTAATATTTTATTTTGCAAACTGGAACACTACGGAATACGGGCCTCGCGCTCGACTGGTTCAAATCTTATCTAACTAATAGGAGACAACATACAGAGATAGCATCTAACACATATTTACTTAATGACATACATTTTGGAGTGCCACAGGGATCCGTTCTGGGGCCTGTTCTATTTTTGTTCTACATTAATGACTTCAACAATTCCTCCTCCACTTTAAAATTCAATAGTTTTGCAATGACTTCAACAAAGAACTAAGCAACGTCAATGACTGGTTATGTGCAAACAAACTCTTACTAAATATAAAAAAACGAATTTTGTCATCTTTCATCCGCATTAAAAGAAGCTCAACCACTCAGTAAAACTTACAGATAAATCGTCAACTAATTAAAGAGGATGATTTAGTTAAATATTTAGGTATTCGGATCGATTCTAACCTTAACTGGCCTGTGCCGAAAATTTTGAAACACTGACCTAGATTTTCCATGGGAAAAAATTGTAATTCCAAAGTTACATTTTACTGAACCAGTCTCCATAAGGTTTGAAGCAAGAACGAAGGTCAGCAACTGGTTTAACTCTGGGTTTGTGCTAATCAGCGTTTGGACAACTGGAGCCAGAAAAACGAATAAGAGCAGAACGATCAGTTAGAAAAGAAATTTGACGAAAATGGAACAAGTTTGCTTTGTTCTAATAAGAAGTAGCTTAAAAAACTGGAATTAGAGAGGCTTAGCCTCCAAGCAAGTCAATGCAGTTTGAGAAATTAAAAAGTTCCTCTAATATAAGTTCATTAATTGCAGTGACCATCGACTGTGGGTTACTTTAAATTGAAACATTAAATAAAAAGAAAAATTGGGAACCAATGCTTTAAGCTTTGGGTGGGGTTTCCACTGTTACGTAATCATCCTTGAGCGCTCTGTATTCGCGTCTGCGGTAGTACCTCTTGATTAGAACTGCGAGTACAGCAATAAGGCAGACCCCAGCCACGGCAATCATCGCATAGAGTGGAGACGAACCAGAGTCTTCAGTTTTGCTGCCTGTTGTTTCACTTGCAGCCTGGGAGGTTTGGCAACAATCGTGTTAATTCGATTTTATTTTGACAAAGGGTGGGAGGAGGCAGTACGCCCAGACTTATGTGTTATTTTACTTCTAGTTTTACCTTTGGTTTTAAAACTTTGGAAGTTACTTGGTACTGTTGGAAAAGTGTAAGATTGTAATAATAGCAAACAAATGGCACGAAATACCTTTGCTGCTTTTTCGCATTCATGAATGATTGTGTAATGATTAATGAATGTCTTGCACACGCCAAATAACCTAAAACAAAAATCGATAAAGTGCCAAAAAACAACATTTTGCAAAACCTAAATATAGGATTGCATTCCCTGGTGGAATTGTAAATGGACACATGCCTTTAATAGAGTGGTTTCGCTTAAACCATAGCCAATGTCTAATAATTTATTAAACACAAAAGATTTGTTAAAACGAAACAATGCCGAACCATGTGCGATATCGTTCGGGCGATCTTTTTCAATAATATGTTGAAGGTACCCAGGTTCGAGTCTCGCTGGAGTCACTGCAAAATTTTTTTCTCCTTTTGGGCAATGCTGTCTTGTCTTTGTTTCGCTATTTACTCTCTTTTTATTCGATTGAATCTGATTTTGGAGTTTATAATGCGTATCGCTTCTGAGTTCTGAACGGACGAAAAGTCTGGGACGACTTTGTAATATTCCCTATTTTATTATATAATATTAGTATATTATGCAATCAGCGTGAGAGAAGACACGTGTGTGATCAAAGGCATGATGTTACGAGATATTCCCCACATGGCTCGATGGTATGATTATCTCTAGCATTAATACGGACTCTTGAATATGCTTTTTATCGCTAGCAAATGTGTCTGTATGCGCCTAAGATCGTAGTCGGCTGGTCCTCGGTAAGTCGTTGGTGTGCCGATTAATATCGAGTTGATCTCTTCCGAATCACCGCGCACGCATCCAACCTGCACGATTGCATCGTGCCTTGGGCTCTTTGAGCCACTAGGCACAAAAACAGTGTCTTTTACATCATAATTAGAGAGCCTTAAATTCGACAACGACTTGAGTTTTTCCCATTCGTCATACTGCACGTGCGAAGAATCACGCCATCTCGTTTTTCCAAAATCTCTAGTCTACGAGCCGAGTTTTATAAAAATCTCGTTGTAAAAAAAGACGACGACGTGATTTTGGAAACACAACAAGATGGCGTGGTTTCTTCGCACGCGCAGTATGACGAATGAGAAAAACTTGTACTCGTTATCAACCTAAAGCTCAATTAATATATTAAGTCGGCACAAAAACTAAGCAGAGTGTTTATCTCGAGAGTAAATCATCTTTGTTCATTATTTACAAAGTTTTAATAGTTATACACATTTATTTAAAAAGGTTCTAGGCAGAAACACACTCGAGTGAAGAAAATATTGGGCCCCAGGGATGATCCATGTTTGACAACTCTATACCTCGGAAATTGCTATGTTTCCAGCATGGTGAGTTCCGGTGGTGACTAGTGATTATCACGCCTGACTAGTAACCAGGAGACGTGGCTTCGAGACCTACCCAGTTGGGGCATTTAAACTATTTTTTTTCGGACGAGTGTGTTGGAACGTGAAAAAAAAGATGCTATATGTATATTTCAAATTCACATTTATTTAATTCTCGTATTAAAAAGTCAACTAAAGCTATTGAGAGAAAGGACGAGAGTTGAAAAGCAGAAAACAAAAGCACCCACAATACTTTACTACCAAAGTCCAAAGCTGCAAGCCCTGTTTCAGTTTTCCATACCTTTTTTACTGTGTTTTCCCGAGCCGCAAACTCAGTAGTGAAGAGGGGATGTCCAAAAGCGCCCCAAATTTGTTTATCCCGGGCTAGGAGGGTGCCTGTATCGTTGCAGCTGGCGGCTAATACTCCCTCCCGGCCCACGGCATAACGATCATATTCCCGTATAGAGAGGTCGTACACCGGGATCTTCTCGTTACTGTTCACTGCCATGAGCTGAAGGGCTGGGCGATTGTGTTGGAGTGCAACAGATTTTCCTAATCAAAGAAACAAGCATGCGTTTTGAAAAATATGTTGCTGAAGAAGAAAGGGAGGAATAGGTTGGAAGATTCTATAAAAAATGCGCAAAAGTTCATTAAAAAATTACAAGATTATTTGCAGCTGTGACCTGCGAGTCCCCTTACAACACATTTCAAGAGGTGGTTATAGGAAACGATCACAAAAGTTGACGAATCTGTTGTATAAGCTCTAAGTCTGTTATAGAATGCGTCCAAAGACTTTGTTTAAAATGTTTACAAACAAATCAAGAAAGTCGGTGAGTGAAAACCAAATGAATCTTTTCTATGCAGAAGATCAAACGAAAGTGTTCGGCTGTAGCACAAACACATACCGTGTTTAATCGAAATAGCGCCCAACCTCAACTGATTAGCGCCAACCCAAAAAGGAAATAAACTCTATTAGCGCCCAGGGTGAGTAAATACGATATGTAGAAAAGAGAGGAAGATAAACAGATTTATATTTCCAGACATTGGAGCTAAGACCAGGTCGGACTGCGATCGTTTACCCTGTACCACAGTAATTCCACCAACAGTGAGAAATTAAACAGAAACCGTAGCTATTCACCTGACACAGATTGCAAAGTATGACTTGTGGTGACGTCAGATGCCGACACCCACGATTTTGTCCCTTCAACGTAAAACGGATGGTTGTGGGTAACCCAGATGTTCTCGTCATTGGAACGGAAGACAACCAGATCTTTAGGAGAAACAAACTGTTTACGTACTTGGTCGACCGGGCGTAAATACGTCCTTCCTGGTAAGTCTCCTTCGTGCCTTGTCACAACTAGGTCTCCAACCTTCACATCTTCGATAGGTACCAGTCCCCTACGAGAAACATGGGCCATTTATATCACTTTAGAAACTTAGAGAAACCCAAGGAGGGGCAAAAAGAGTATTTACCCAGTGCGAAGCGGCGAGGTAAATGGCTATCACTAGGCACCGACACTTAGGGGGATAACTGTCTTAGTATCTACCGAACTAGATTAATAAATTAAGATGAGAGTTGGCAAATGTCAAGTTTGAACCAAATTGATTTTTTTTAAAAGTTTCCACGCGTAAGCAAGAAAGTAAGAAAAGCGCGCGCTCACTATCACTGTTGTACTTCTTCTTGAAATTTCGGGGTTAAACTATTTTCATCCTACTTGTGAATACAAACTCCCCAAATATCGTTGCCCTCTTTGTATTTGAGGGAATGGCTGAATCGTTTATTTCATGAATTTCTTCTTCCGAGACTGTCGCGAAACGAGTTGCCATTTCGACAGCTTTCTAAAAACAGAAAATAGCATTTAAGGAACCAGTCAGAACGCTCGCAAATTGTTTTGGTATATAATAATCTAAGTTATACACTGTGGAAAAATAGAAGATACTGGCGTCTCAGGCCGAAGTCCTTCGTTGAAACATCCTCTTTTTTCAGATAAGGACTACAATTCAACTTGTCAGCAACAACTACAGAGACTCACATTTGGAGCCGAGTCACTGACGGGAATCGAACCCGCAAACATCTGATTACCGGTCAGATGCTCTACCCACTGATCATGAGCTACAGAGACTCGCATATGATTGCGAACTTCTATATGGAATCATTCAGAACTACAGTTACAGTAAGATATTCTACTTTTACACCATTGAGTTTGTTGATCTGGTCAGGGAACATTCGTTCGTCTTACCTGGCAGTGTGCACAAGCGTATCACCGCGGAAGCACGATTTTACAAGGCAGCAATCATGATGCCAGCTCGGGCGACAGTGGTAGTGTCCAGACGAACAGTCACACGTTTCTGGCGGACAGCAGTCTGGGCATTTAATGACGTCGCACTGAGACCCTGTGTAGGGATTCTGACACTCGCATTTGAAAGGGTCGTTTGGACAGGTTCCATGCACGCAGGGGGTGATGCATTTCCAAATTTTGGTACAGGGACCTTTTCCGGGATTGAACTCAGCTGGACCGAACTTTTTAGGAAAGTGAATAAAAGAAAATTAACAACCATACAATTCCAAAACAACGAAAGTTAAGCTAGTACGTGAATGTGAAATATGAGTTCACAACATACACACACACACACACACACACAGACAACCGCATGTACAGTATTCGAAGCAGATTGTTAAATCAAGGGAATCATTGAAGAAGACATTAAGCCAAGGGAATAATCATTAAAGGAAACATCGGACGAATTCGTAAATATATAAACAACGAGGACTGTGAAAAGCTTGTTCACGCATTTGTCACATCATGTCTTGACCGTTGTAACAGTATCTTGTGTGGACTTCCTGATTCTGAGCTCGCGAAACTACGACTACAAAACACTGCGGCTAGGCTAATTGCGAGGATGAAAAAGAACGACCCCGTTACTCTTGTCTTACAGAAACTCCACTAGCTGCCTGTTAAATCCCGAATCAATTACAAGATACTCCTTCTAACTTATTTAGGGCTCTAAACGTTTTATTGTAGCACCCTTTTACTTGTCTGAACTCCGTGAAATACTGCCCCTCACGAAATCTCAGATCATCTGGCAAACATCTCCTTAGAACTAAGAAAACTAGCACTGTGAACTATAGTGACAGAGCTTTCTCCGTTTGTGTACCAAAACTCTGGAGGCAATCTTCAATTTCACATTAGACAGGCCAAATCCCTACCACGTTTCAAATCTCAACTTAGAAAACTCGCTTATTTAATAATAGTTAGCTAGTTAGCTTGATCACTTTTAAATTTTGCATTTCTAGCTCTGTTTTGTTTTCTATATCATTTAACAGTTTTCTTTCTTTATTTGAATTTTTAAATACTTACCGATTGGATTCTAAAGTACAATGTAAATAGTTTTTCACTGTAAGAGCATTGAGATTACGTAACAAGCTCCGAATTACGAAAGCGTTTCATCATCATCATTATTATTATTATTATTATTATTATTATTATTGACAGGTTTCTTTTACTTGCTTATTAACTTACTTACATTGTTTAACCATCCGTAATCGCATGTACAAGATTTCTTGCCACCAATAATTTGGCAGTAACCATGGAAACAACCATCACACTTTTGTACCGAACATTGCGGCCCTGTGTAACCAGGCTTGCATTTACATGTGTCAGGGCCATCAAAACATGTGCCCCCAACAGCGGAGCAGTTGTTACATGGGCCGATGTATTTGCTACAATCAGGTGCGTCCCAGTTGTACTCGCATTCACAACGTTCAGGTGAGTGTGTGCAGCGGCCATGAACACAAGGCACGCTGCAGTTAGCGATGTGTTCACAGTGGAGTCCTTTATTGAAATATAATTTGATAACATTAGAAAGGTTTAGCTTAAAGAATCATTTTAGGGATACTTTGGGGTACGAAGGACAATATAAAGTAAGGCCAGTGTACTATTAACTGTAAAAAAAGAAAAGAAAGTGAAGAGAGTAAAGGAGAAGAAAAGAGTAGAGAAGAGAAGAGAAAAGAAGAGAAGAGAAGAGAAGAGAAGAGAAGAGAAGAGAAGAGAAGAGAAGAGAAGAAAAGAAAAGTGAAGAGAGGAGGAGAGAAAAAAAGAAAAGAAGAGAAGAGAAGGAAAGAGAAGAGAATAGAAGAAAAAGAAAAGTGAAGAAAGGAGAAGAGAAAAGAAGACAAGAGAAGACAAGACAAGAGAAGAGAAGGGAAGAAAAGAGAAGAAAGAGAAGAGAAGAGAAAAAAGTGAAGAGAGGAGAAGAGAAAAGAAAGAAGATAAGACAAGATAAAACAAAAGAAGTGAAGAAGATCGAGAAAAGAAAGAAGAAGACAGTGGCATTCATCTCATTAAGTTAAGTTACTGCAGCGTATATACTCGCGCTCAAATCTTAGCCCTAAGTACGTTAGCTAACTCACCTGTGTAATGTGGCGGGCACTTGCAGTGACGAGAGTCGATACAGTAGCCTCCATTGAGGCATTCCCAACCTTGAGCACAGAACGATCTGTAAGAAGCAAAGAATAGTTTGAAAAAAAAGTGCTGTTAATTAACCACTTAGGTCATTAAAGCTTCATTTTCATATATTTATCAGCTTTGCAACTATTTAGTTATTTATGTATGTAAAGATGACTTGATAAATGAGAAGAAACAAAAGAAACCGAAATTTATCCACTCGGTTAAAATTACATCATAGATATATTATCTTGTATATTGTGCTTCTTTCTTTGCTGATTACCTGTCACATCCAGTCTCTGGACTTGTGTAGTGGTCCTGGCATTCGCACTTCCGGGGGTCGGTTCTACACAACCCAAAGACGCACGGAACTGTACACTTTGGTCGATCACAATGGTCGCCATGCCAACCAGGATCACACTCGCACCGGAACCTCGATTTGGTGCATTTTCCGTGTGGTCCACAAGCGAACCACGGGAAACACGCTGTGACGTTGTCGCAATTAGGACCTGACCAGCCAGTTTGACAGTGCTGACACGTGATGCCATCCGCCCCACACACTCCGTGTTTGCAAGTTGCATTCGCTTTGCAACCGATGCTTTCACAGCATTCCCCTGCGATACAAAGTTGCAGTCTAAACTAAGCTGGGGGGTTTTAATGAATATTTTGAACTCTGAGGGTGGTTATTATTTGTTTAGAGAGAAGAAGATGTAAGCTTGTAAAACGAGGCCTCTATAAAAATTTACAATTTTTCCTCAACAGCATTAAAAAGCACCGAATGCTTCGAACATTAAATCGTATTAGCGACAGTTCTAAAAACTTCAATCACAGATCATATGCATCACTCCACTCAGGAGTTCCTCTGTGCAGCTTCCATTGCCAACCATGAAAAACTATGGATTTATTGTGCCTCGAAGTGTCTCGGTTTCCGACATTCGTACAGGGTTTCAGCAAAAACTCCAAGTCCGACAGTCGATGAATTTCTTAACGATCCAAAATATCGGAAATAAACCTCATTTTACGAAAAATCAAAAACTTCCGAAGTCACGGTTCGGATTTGGACCAATGGTTAGGTTTGGGTTAAGCATTATATCTGAATTGTATATTTGGTGTAATTTTGATAAGTTTGTCGATTGTCAGACATAGAACCAGTTTTTTGTAGCCCTGTACGACTGTAGGACACTGAGACACAGCCTCAAAATTCTTTGCTCTCAAATATGCAAAACGGCTGATAGTGCCTCTGATAGCTTACAGCGTGCACGTGCTTCGATCGTCGACTTTTTTCTACGGTGGCCCAGAAGCGACAGTGAGTAAACAAATGAAATCACCGCAAACAAATAAAGCACTGCAAACTAAAAGCAATTTCGCTACAAACTTAATTTTTTCGCTGCAAACTTAGTTTTTCCGCTGCAAACTTAAATAGGGAAAACGCCGAAAACTTTGTGCCGAAAACAGCTTTAAGTTAAATCGTATGTCGCTGCAAACTTAACGATAATCGCAGCAAACTTAATAAATCCTTTATCGCTGCAAACTTAATCGTTTCACTGCAAACTTAAACACTATTTCGCCGCAAACTTAAAAAATTATTTTGCAGCAAACTTAAACCAAAACATCGTTGCAAACTTAGCATAAAACTCGCGCGCGCGCAGATGGACGAGTAGGGGAATGAGTTCGATCGACCGACTGGCGGGCCTTTTTGCTCTTTGCACTCGTGGCCTTTATCGTATTACACAAAGCCCACATTAACCGTTCTTTTCTTAATCAATTTACAAAGAATTCCATCAAAATTACTGGAGTTCGTTGCTTTCTAATACGTTTTCTCGTATATTTGGCTTTCTTGAAAATGTTGATTATTTTTGCTAAAAAAATGGCTTTCGCGAGCGTTTGTAAGTGCAATCGTAATCCGCAGTTATTAGCCTGTGTACATCCGTTCCCATCCCTCCCCTGCGGAAAAATTTCGGGGAGGAAACGTGAAAATCATGTTCTGATATGAAT
>JAOBRD020620997.1:4290-15504 GCA_027575215.2 Hydrozoanthus sils
GCTTGCTTGAAGAGGTAGTCAGTCAGTTGTGAATATTGCCTTAATAGTTGATAGAGTTATGCTACTGCCTATTAGAGCGACTTAGTTTCTCGTCAGTGTGCAACTAAAACTTAACAATCATATAACTGTGTATAGAACTCTTGTTTTCGTCTGTTTTACAATTACAGCTATCGTTCTGTTAATATTGAGTTATAGGTTTAACAGAAACAAACCATCTTTATATGAAATGATGACAATATACCTAAATGGATTAAAGTGGCAATCGTCATTCAATCAATGAATTGATCAGTGAGTTTATTTAGACATGAAATAACAAAGAGCACTAAAGTCCTCATTTAGATGTATGTATTAAATGGCAGACCATAGCAGCGGATCAAAAGCCTGCTATTTTTGATCAGTGTTTGGGTTCTTTCAAAGTGCTGCTGAAGTCATTTTGTCATTGGTTTTTTATAGCTCTAAGGGCTTTTCCAGCACTTTTAACTGACCATTAAATATGGATAAAAGTGTTTCCTGACCATTTCAAGTCCCTGAAATAAGCTTTCAAAATAGTGCATTCAGTGCGAACAAAATTCAAAACCTATGACAATGGTTTATGACGTCACATTGTTTGAAAGGATTCAAAGCTTCTCTGTATTAGCGTTTAAAGCGAATTAGTTAGTTTTTTGCTCAAATATTGGGCCACCAGCCATGCAAACTTTGCCATGATCATAAGAATTTGCCTGGAAAAGTGGGATGATCTCCTTCCTTTAAAATCATGTGACATCCAACATACTGTACAGTATAGCACTAAAATAGGCATTTTTAAAACTAGAAACAAGTGTCTTTAGAAGCGAAGTTATATGGGTCAAACATTTTTAGATATTTTAAACTTGTTTGAAGGTTTCGCTTCAGTAGAATTTTATGCCCCAGCTAGAAGACAAGGGACCACAAGCCAACGGAAGATGTGGTGAAAGAAGGCCACACAAGTATTTATCCCTTGGCAAGGCCGGATACCTCGTACTTGGCAGTCAGAGATCTCACTGACTGTGCACACACGTGGTCACATTTTCTATAAAAATACAGTGGATCAGTAAACCATGTAACTTTGACCATTTAAAATCTTGGATTGTGTGCTTTATACACAGTACATCAATTGGTAATTTACATTGCAGACTCAGTGTACTTTCACATTCAGGTTCGCATGGAGAAGATGGCAAGCTGAACTCGTGGCAAGGGAGCAGATTCGCTGGATGAGTCAGGAAGCTTTGACAGTTTGGGCAAGGAATCTCATGAATCGGGTAATTCTAATGTTGTTATATGATAACTTGATTGAAATGCCTTATAAGAGGGGTTTTTCTCTGGCCACTATCTTTCTATTCCATTGATCACTGTAAAGCACTCTGCCAGGCCCCCTTGTTTCAACCAAGAGTACAGTAATATAGAATAGACCCGAAGTTCTCAAATGTTTGTTTACAAGAACTAGTCGAAGACATTTTTTGTTAAATTTATAGAACTAAACTAAAGTAATTCCATCTTAGAACTGTGAACAGTCTTTCTGGTATGTACTTCAGATTGCCAAATGTAGAAGTTCTGGGCGGTCTGGATATTTCTGTCTATGTTGAGGAGACGGTTAGATGTAAGCGCTGGAAGTTTTCCATGTAAGAATCTAGAAATGGATAGATTCCTTAACTAAAAAATGGTGTTGCGCAATTTTTTTTAAAATACCGTATTAATAAACCCGCATCCTGCTACATTTTTAAAAATCAAAGTCATAAATTTAATCTCAACAAAATCACAAATTTCAGAATTTGTTGAAGCAATGGTCATTTTCAGAATCTACTTGTAGAGACGAAGGAAATGAATGGTCACTTTGTAGGTTTTCTAGCAGTGGTTTCAAAGTTAGAGCATTTTTAGTTTATGTAAAACCGTTTTTAGTAAGATAAGGGTTAATACATTCTAACAGTATGCATGGTTATTTTCCTATGACGAGGTAGTAAAGGCAGACGTTTTATTGCAGTGAGCAACACTTCTCACTTACAAGTACTTGTACTTGATACCATTGGCTTGTACTCATTAAACTTCATTTTCAACTTCGTCTCACGTCAGTCTTGATTGACGAGTCTCGTTTCTTTTCCACAGTAAACGTTTTGACAATAATATATCAAATAAAAACGCGCAACTACTTTCCTCAACAGCCCATTAGTGCGATCCTGGGTTAAGTTTTTGATTCATGTTCTTGTTTCCTAACTTCTATTATAGCTTGATTTGGGCTGGGTTTTGGAGTTAACACGTTTGTTTTAATGGCAAAACTGGCTAGGATTTTGTAAACACCACAAAATTTTTCTTAAAAATATATATGTGTGTGTACTCATTGAATTTTGTATAAAACGATGGTTAATTCAAGGTTAATGATCTGAGCCAGGTTGCACGAAGCCTGGAAATGCTATCTGCTGGATAAAAGCTATTTGTTGTCACTGATTAATCAAAGATTGCTTGACTCTTTGTTGATTTCGTTATCCCTTGTTGTTAAGTGAGTGGAAGACTCCTAAAGTTATGATTTAAATGGTGCCAAACAACCTTCATTACGTTTTTACTGCTAAAAATAGAAAGCACTTTTATTTATCTGGAAAACAGCTTATCCAGGCTTCGTACAACCAGGCCCAGGGCCCTAATTCATTTTACTGACGAATGTCTAGTTCTTGCTTACGACCTCACCGTGTTTGTTGATTGGACTACAATGGCAGGCGCTGGTTCGTTGGATGAATGCCTTTCGGACTCGGAATGAAGAAAAGGAATTATTGACCGTTGCTGTAAAGCATTCAAACCAGAAGTTGTGTTTGAGATGCTGGCGTGCTCTTAGAAACTATCAAGCTGTCAGAAAACTGAAAAGATTACAACAAGGTAAATTTGTTAAATGTGAATTAGCTTGAAATTATGTGAGGATTTCTTGTTAGACATAAATTAGAGGTTCTCGTGGTACATTTTCAACCGAATGGAATGTTCAAATCGCTTTTGTTTAATTTTTATTTCAAACTGTTTTCTGATCAGGGCCCTTACAAGGTTTGAGGCAGAGCAGTTAAATGGCTTTCCTAAACTTTCAACCGAAAGCAAGTTATTCACACAAAGTGTGGCTGTTTAGAAACTTTTTATCAGTATTCATTGCGTTTTAGTGTTCTGTTATATACTGTAATCAAGGAACGAACAATAGAAAAAAAAAGTACCTTCATTTATAGATCCAAAAATGCGATCCTAAATATTATGTCTAAAAAAAAACCTTTTCTTGCAACCTGACTTTTAAAATAACTTCCTCAACTCTTAAAAGTCTTCTTTTGCATCTTCCAAATGATGTAGTATGGTTACGACATTCTGACGTATCTTTCTTAATCTCTTAGGCCCCTAATGGGGCACGGAGCCGCAACGGTTCTCTCCTTCACTGTGACTTGTCCTTTGCGAAAGGTTGCGCCTGTTGCGCCTGTCCCTGTGTCAATGCGAATTCCTTCAGTTCCATCTGGAGGGTTATTCTCCACCTCTAGAGTATACACTAGGTCTAATAATTCTTGTTTGTCCGCGTACGTCAGGGTGGTGTTTCCTTAAGTTGAATTTGGAGTCCAAGTTTGACAGCATTGAATGGCTTTTTGTAGGGGTGTCTTTTCAATGGTAAGGAATTTTGAAATTAATCATCAAAAGTCAGAGAAACGGCATGAAAAACTGAATGAGATCATTAGCATTCGTGGATGACACTATTCTTGGAGATAAAAAAGTATACCCGGGTTATCAGTCAATATAAAATGATATCGGAAACTTAGCATTGCTAAAACAATCGTATTGGTTTCCCCAATCAGGCTATGAAGAATGCACTCGAGCTGTTTTGGACTTGTTTATAATATTGTCGATTTTTATTGATAAGAAAAAAGGAAAATATACATTTCGTATTATTTCTTATCCAAATTTATAAAACAAGTTGAATAGTACGGACTTTCTAATATTGGTCAAAAACCTTTGGTATATCAAACAGATAATCGCATTGTTTTCTGCGCATTCGCCTTCAGCTTGAGAACGCAAATTTTTTCATAGGTTCCTCCAGCATATTTTTTTGAGTTCTTATACCGATAAATCAAAACAAAGTGCAGGCTATTGCTTAAATAGACTATAAAAACTTGAAAAAAAGGTGTTGGAAAATATGAGAATCCACAACTTTCATCTATCAGTTTCAGCAAGGGTTCATTAATGTCTTTTTCTTCCCAAAAAAGAAGAAAAAGACGCTAAGAACCCCTGGTTTCAGCTGTTAGGTAAATAATTCTCTCAACTTTTACCGGTATAGATTGATTTCACCGAAAATAGACACATCCTGTATGATATCTGGTCTTCTTAACACAACCTGATCGGCTAGGATTATTTCCCATTTATTCTAAAAGGTGCAGCGGAAAGACATTACCAGAAAGTGCTTAGCAGAAAATGTGTGGGCATGTGGAGAAGGAGGCTACGGAGGCAGTTGCAACTCACTGAGTTTGAAGATTTGATTCAACACAAGGGAACAACAGCTAAAGCACGGAGGGTCATTATACACTGGACGTTTTGTATCCTTGTCTGAGTTGTGCAAAGGGCTTACGAATTCAACTCTGCTGTAAACTAATAAATAGGTATATTAATATACACTTCCGCAGTTATCGACTAATATAAAACGTTTATTTTTTTTAGTTTTTTTTGTAGGAGTTAAGTTTCTGTCATGAGGTAGTACCTTGATTAACGGCACTACAATACAATACAATGCAATGCAATACAATAAAGTACTATGCAGTAGAGTGCAATGCAATCTAATACAATGCAATGCATTATAATATAATATATTGCAACACAATATAATACAATACAATACAATACGATGCAATACAATTCAATACTTTACTGTGCAAAACAGTACAATGCATTGCAAAAATAATACAAATATAATACAATACAAACCCAATACAATGCAAAACATTTTAATGCATTGCAATGCAATGCAAAACTGTACAATGCAATGCAAACAACACTGCAACACATCATGATGCAATGAAATGCAATACAATACAAAACAAGACGGTACACTACACAACAGGATACTGAAGTACGAGACACAACAATAAATTAGGTGCAGTACAATCAAATAAGGCACTTTTTACATGAGAACTAAACCTTTGAAGAAAATAGTTTATTGCCAGTGTGCAACTACCGAGTTAGATGCATACATTGCATTGGTTGCTTAGCACTAGAATGCCTAACAAGCATGAAGTAAAACTGAGTGAGTTATTCTAGCTTTTTGAGTGCTTTTGAAAGCAACTTCAGTGGCTTAACTAGTCATACACCATTTACTGATTTCTGTTATTTTGTAAATATGGAAAGGAACAAGAGAAGACATAGATGCTTTTTTTGTGGATTAAAAAAAAATCACTTATGTCAGCTTGCATGCTGTTCGTGTGCCAATAGTTCGTTGTAATTTAGTCAATTAGCACACGAACTCACTTAGCTATGTTATAAATCGTATAGTATTGTGTGGCAAATAATGTGTTGTTATTCAGGTTTGGTCTAAACTTGTAACTTTTAGTTTTTATAACGCCTTAAATGTTATAAGATGTACAACTACGGCATGAAAAGTTTTCGAAACAAGTCCTTGCTGCTCAACATTACAGAAAACATCTCTTGGTAAGTGCAGTAGCTTGTCATTCCTTTGTCTCAAAAAAGTTGCAAGACATCCCACTTGCAAGTCTTAGAAGTATTGACTATAACTAGCTTCGTACCAGTTAAAACTGTGGTAAACTGTCTTACAATACTTACTAATAAGACAATTCAAATGTAAGTTCGTACTGCCCGACATTTAATTTGTGAGACTAAAATCAAAATATTCAAAAGAGCGTTAAGGAAGCAGACTTGAAGTACATTTAAAAAACAACATTTTTTGTCGAACAAAACATGTTTGATCGTCCTATTATCTTCAGTTGTGAGGAAATAATTTACTTATGTTGCTTGTAAAGTGTTGGTTACTGTAATTAACAGAAAGTGTATAAAATTATTGTACTTGCCTTAATTAGAGCAAGCAACGTATGTAAGTTATTTCCTCATAAATGAAGGTGATCATAGGATACTCAAAACATGTTTCTTTCAATAAAAATGTTGTCCTGTTTCTTATAAAATCAGAATACTAGCTTGTCGAGTATTGATTGTGCTCTACTGTAGCTTCCTATTTGATGTTTTACTGTAAGAAATTTCGTTTAATTTTTCAAAATCATTAAAAGCAAGATAAATCGGTCTTTTAGGGACTATTCAAATACGTTCATGAAACCAAATTTTGTACATACTATTTTAATCCTACTTGTTTTTTGCATTTTAAGAAGCCTTTTGGATTCTGATCAAAAATTAATATAAACAAGAAAGAAAAGAAAGCTCCAGCTTTTAGTCATCTTTTCCGAACCCAGCCCGATGTTTATTTTCAGAAACGTTAAGATTTAGTTTGGTTTGAATTTTCTATTTTCCTTTTCCTGTCTGTAATGGTCTCGGTATGCTTCAACTAACCCAACTTATTTATTTGTCCAATAGAAAGTATGTTTTGGCGCACTCAATCTACAAGCTGTACAGAAAAGACTGAAGGAAATGAGGAACGCGTTTGCTAGGGAGTTATTTGTGCGAATAGTAAGTTGTGAGCTTCTAATAGATAGCTTTTTACCAAGTAAGGCGCTACTGGTTAAACATAGTTTTTAGTTTTTACTCCGTCCAAAATGAACTAGAAAACAGTATCCAACAAAATCGAACATGATCCGACGGTATCGAATAAAATCCAACACAATCCAACACAATCCAACACAATCCAACACGATCCAACAGAATTCAACACGATTCAACAGAATCCAACACGATCCAATTACGATCCAATAGAATACAACAAAGTCCTGCAAGATCCAACAGAATCCAGCAAAGTCTAACACGATCCAACAAAGTCTAACTGGATCCAGCACGACCCAACAAAGTCCAGCACGATCCAACAGAATCCAACAAAGTCCAACACGATCCAAAAAAGCCCAACACGATCCAACCATATCTAACAAAGTCCAACACTATCTATTAAAGTCTAACACTATCCAAGAAAGTCCAACACGGACAAACAAAGTCCAACACGATAGCCCTTACAAAATGACCTGATCAGAAGCAGATGAAGCTGGTTTTTTGCTTCAGAAAGAAGACAAATTATTCGTTTGTATGCATATTTTAGAGTCACAACACAACACAATCCAACACTATCTAACAAAGTCTAATACTGTCCAAGAAAGTTCAACACGGACAAACAAAATCCAACACAATGGCCCTTACAAAAATCAACTTGGTCCGAAGCAGAAGAAATTACAGAAAACAAAGAAAATGGGCAATTTTTTATTTGTCTAACAAAATCTTACTGAAAATGAATGTCAAACCTCACTGAGTTACTTTACTCGTGTTCTGAACGAGTTCAAACTCAGAAAACACATGGACGACAAACTCAATTTTCTTTATCACTTCACTCAAACACCAATCTACAGCACCAATAAATTAGGGTATTGTACAGTTTTTGAACGTATCGTATAATAATTTTCTGTGTAGTTTGATTCATTTGAACTGACTGTGCTTCACACTCGGCACTTAGATCATTGTTAAGGTTTATATCTCACTAAGTGCTAAGCTAAGACTCAATTCTCAAAACTGGCCAATTATACTGTAGCTTCGAAATGGTATTTTGGTGGTCGAAACCATAACAGCGTCTTTGAAATTTTCTTTGTGGTTTCTCAGAGGTTCTGGTCTAATAACAGTAGAATTGGAAGTGCTCAGCTTGTTTAAGGGCGCGTGTCGGGAAGGATCCAACACAATGCTCACTGATCTTACTTTATGGTCTGAACATTATGTTTATCAGGGCTCGAAGTTTACGACCAACTGGTCGCACATGAAACTTGATATCATGGTTGTGCGCCTGAAAAATCATAAACAATTGCACTTTTGCACCTAAAAAGCCAAAGTTCAGTGTGACTGAAATAATGCTACTCCTTTCTTACTTGATCATCGTCATTTACTCTGACAAAACAGTTGTATTACAAAGGAAAAATGCGGATTTAATACAAGGTCTGAAACGAAAACCCACCACATTTTGAAACAACTACGTTCAGTAAGAGTCTGAAAGAAATAAACACAGAATTAAAACAAACAAAAAAAAGACACTTACTCACTGATTAACAACTACTTATAAATGTCTGAAACTTATTTGATTTTTTTCGCTCTCAGAATCCTAAGCTGTGCTCCTAAAATTTTTAACTGTGCGCCTAAAATTTTGGCAGTGCGCCTAGAAATTTAGTACCGGTATCACACGTGCACCCAAAACCAAAAGTAAACTTTGAGCCCTGTTTATCTCCCTAACTTGCATGCACGGGAGTAGATTTGCTTGTCTTTTATCTGACCCAAAGAGTTTTTCTCTTTTTTCAACAAGGCTGTGGATCAGAAGATAAACCGTTGTATTGAGTGTCTAATCTTAGGTACAAGCTTGAAATACCGGATAATCACTCCTTGCGTAATGACATTAAATTAAATATTATTTTAAGAGTTGAGAATCAGAAGGAAAATTAGAAAACATTTCTTACAACAGCAATTGCGACGTGCCTGGACGTTGTGGATGAAACGCTGTGAACATTCGGAGGAGTTAAGGTTGTACTCTCTTACAAGGAAGGCAAGAGCACACTTTAGGTAAGGTTTTTGTTTTTTTATGTCAGACATGTACGTAATGGAAATAGCGTAGATAAGAAAAATCTTATTCATATCATTTCAGTGCCAAAGAGCTACGGGTTTAATCCACAGAAAGATTTTTGCACATAGATGAAGTTACGAGTTCCTAATTTATAGGATTTCAAATGGAAATTTGTAAACATTTAAATGTGTGAGATTGAGTATTATGGTGATGATTTTCTGTTCAAGTTAAGTCTTAAGGTGTGTAAAATTGGGCAGGTGTTTCGCTTCTTTACTTCTTAAGCTCCCTAAAATGAAACACCGACTGCTGTGATAACCCCATCTTTATCAGGTTTTTCGAGGAGAAATACAGTTTTTCAAGTTCGCTATGCACCCTCAAACTAAGCAGAAGTGACGTTTAAGTCATCACAATAATTTTATATCAAGAAATGAAGGTGTTTAAGCAACGTTGTGGTTGTACAAAACAGCAATCAAGGTTTTTTTACTTTTGAGCAGGAGAAAGCTCTTGGTAAAAAGCACAAACAACTGGTTACGTTACTGCCGTTGGAGAAGGGAACGAAAAAGACAGTATGCACGGGCAGACTATCACTTTAGAGTTGTGGCACTCCCCAGGTTGGTAAACTACTGCTTGTCATTTATAGAAAGTTTAAATTCTCCATTTTAGCCCGCAAAAAGCACCACAATAACCGAAAAAATGATAACAATCCGTGTTTTGATCAAAATTTATATCCCCTTGGGAAAACAAAGCTACTAAAAAAATAATGGTAATTTGAGAAGTCAAAAAATCGTTTTGTGACTTTTGTGTTAAAATTTAAGCTGCTTAATAACGAAGTATAATTTCTATTCGGTGAAGCACTTTGTAGATAAGTTGCGTGGCCTGCACAGGACAAATAGCCAAAAGAAAACTGGAAATAATGCTGTAAAGGGTGCATAAAAGTTTTTACTTTAAGTTGAAAGTGTTTCCCTGTAACAAACAGTGAAGATGAAGAACTTTTATAGATCAAGTAAATTCAAACTCTACCCCAAAATCTCAGTTGATGTAGTGTTAAACTTTTAAACTTTTCTTTTCTACTTTCTAAAATGTCAGTGTTTCCAAACTTCCGAAGTTTTCAAAGATTATATACTTCTTCCGAAACTGTTGAAGCAGTGAACATTTCCTGAATCTAACTTTCCTGGCGAGCAAGATGTAGAATCATGATTTGTGTGGCAAAGAAATCTCAGGGGAGACTAAGATCGTGTTCTATTGGGACCAGCCATTTCAAACTCAACCTGTTTTGTTTGGTTTGGTTGACCAACCAAACCAACCGAAAACGGTTTTTCACAACAGAACACGCAAATAACTCGATCAACCTAACCAAAAAGTTACTCATCCTGAAGAAAGAAAATGATCAATCTCCAGCGACTTACATGGAATAGCATGCATAGTTAAAACTTTCCCTATTTGATTGTTCTTTTCTGTTTTTCAGGTATTTTGGGCGAATGCGCGTGTTTGTTGAGCTGATGCGTATCAAGAGAGAGAATAACACAGCGTCGGAAAAATTTAGAAGGTATAGAGCGTCAATTACCATAACTCAACTCTAGATAGATAGACAACAACACTGCTGATTTTCAGTTTAAAGTGCATTGAAGCAAAAATTGTTATTACTTCAGTGGATAGACCTTGCAAAATGAAAAATTGCGGTGAAAAAATGTTGTCAAAATCTATTATGGTTCTTGAGATATTGACATTTAAAGTTCTTAACTGATGACGTCATGTATGGTTCCGAACAATAATATGCATTTTATTTAAATCTGCTGCCAATCTATAACCTTTGGATGTATTTCAGCTAAACTTGGGCTGCTGATGTATGTCAAGGTAGATAAATCACCAGTGCAGGTTTGGCTCAAATTTATCCAAAGGTTATGGATTGGCAGAAGATTTAAATAAAATGCAAATTTGTGGAAACCATACATGACGTCGTCAGTTGGGAACTTCAAAAGTCAATATCTCAAGAACGATAAAAGATTTTGATAAAAAATTTTCACAGATATTCCTCATTTAGCAAGGTCTATCCACTGAAGTATTAAAATTTTTCACTTCGTTGGCACTTTAAGAATTCCAAGCTCGCATGGAATTTTCTCCCAGCCTGGTGCTTGGCCCTTTTGGCCTTAATCATAGCAAGCTACTAAAGATGAAAAGCTAAATTCTCCTTAATCCGTAACATTAAAAGTATTGTTTCTAGTTGGGAGAATTTAGCTGTTTGACGCATTTTGTGCTGAAAAGGTTAACAAACTTGGGTCCATCACAATAGGAAACTTAGTTACGTGTCCTCTTAAAGTTGATTACCTCATACAGTGCAAGAATCGGTATTTTCGGTGAAAAAAGTACTAGCAGGTGATCCTTTAAAACCTATCAATGCTTCTGGAAGTGTAAGGATTACTTGTGTTCAGGAACCCTCCAGTGCAATCGGAGTTAGTTGTACTGATGGACGATCAACAATCAGGACTGTATTTTACGCT
>JAOBRD020621104.1:0-15501 GCA_027575215.2 Hydrozoanthus sils
GCTCCGTTTTACAGGTATTCAAAGCTACAGCTGCATTGATCAGAAGAAAGTCGAAACAGATGTGCAGTCACTGGGAATCGAACTGGGGATCTCTAGCTCCGAAGGCCCTGCACTAACCATCTGAGCTACACCTGCTCCATTACAGACAGTACACTGGCATTATATAATTATCAGATGTTTTTCGGAATATTTTTGCATGTTGTATTTGTTCATGAGGTTAGTACAGTATTGATCTTTATAAGCTACATATATTTTTAGATAATTATATTTATATATTGCTGACTAACTTACATTAAGGAAGTAGTCTGTGTGCATTTTATTACAAGGTGTGTCCACAATTCTTGCTGCCAACTGAATACTTTCTGCAGCAGCTGCCAAGCAGTTCACATCATCTTGTACAACTGGGCTGCCACCACTGACGATGTGAAACTCGACAGTCACTTTTCTTGTTCCAGCACTCTTGCTTCTTGTTTTGAGTGAGAAGAGGGGAAAAGCTCTTGCAACTGCACAACCAAGAGCAAAAATTGCAGCTTTCTCACACACAATCTATTTAAGATAAAACAAATAATATAAAATTTTTGCATTAAAATAAACATTAAGGGAAAATTAGAAACCTTAAATTACATAACTTAACTTACAAATTCTAAACCTTAAATTTTAAAAATAATTACTCTTGATAATTAATAATAAACTTAGCAATAAACAATTTTTTGAGTAAAAGTTATACATATATGATGATTATTTATGGCAGAAACTTTTTTGTCAGTGTCAAAATCCCCTGGGGGGGGTACTTGACGCAGTTTTGGTATAGGGTGGTGTGTGCGCCACTGGGGCTTTGAAATCCAGACCCTGTTTAGGATAAATTGATCTAAAAATGTAGACCTCCCCCATAGGGCAAAAACCCACAACTTTGAAAAAATAAACTCCCCTGTACTTACCACAATACATGCATTGCCTGCTGGAAGGCAACTGTTCACAATCCTTGTGAGTGCATGAGGCTGGTGAGGGGAGTTGTGGCGACTTGCTCCTGACGGCACGGAGCACACAATGACTTGGTCCAGCCACACATGTAAGGCTTCAGAAGGACTTATGGTGCTGCACACCTTGTTGAAGGTCTAATAATAAATCATCAAAGACAAATGTATCTAAATGACTTAATTTTACTCAACTTGTATGGTATATATATATATAAGTCATCACACTCAAGTATTCTAACTACTAAGTTATAAAACTTCTCACCAGTTATGTCTACTAGAAAGGTTTCGGGTATGTGAGGCAGTATTTTTATTAGCCTCCTGTTAAACTTCACTTTAACACTATGACAATATTGCTCTTTGGCATTGTGCAACAACAGGTAACAAATAAACGTGAAAGTGAAACGGATGCCATTCATGATTAAATTGCATTTATATACGCAAATTTTACTCTTTTAACTTATTCCCTATTCATTTATTGACCAATAATTGGTCAAAGTTGGGCTCACAACGAAACCTGAAACAAACTCAAATTCAATGAAGTAAACCAGTGTGTATTCACTGCTTCAAAATCAAAGCTATTCTTGAGTTTTGTCACCGGAAATGCTTTTCAATAAACTGTCCGTACCTCTTGATCTGCTCGCGGCGCCAGTTTCTCGGCGAGATCTTCATACTTCACCGACTGAATGTGTTTTGCCTGTCCCAAAACCAAGCATGCTCGATCAAGGGGATCAGACGACGTTTTCTGTGCCGAGAATACGATTTTGTCCGCCATCTTCCACCTTTCCTGTGCCACAGGATTTCCTTTGTGCTTCAACAATGTAAACAGGGGGGTAGGGAGGGAGGAGTTTTGTCTTTACACTTTATGCTAAATTTGTTATTGTACAGGCCTTTCTATATGTTACCATCTTCAAAAAACCTTGCTTTCCCTTAAACCATCAGAGTAAGTAACGCCATCGGATTTTGTTTTTGAAATTTAAATAAAACTTTACCCCTGGC
This sequence comes from Hydrozoanthus sils, assembly GCA_027575215.2. Classification (NCBI taxonomy): domain Eukaryota; kingdom Metazoa; phylum Cnidaria; class Anthozoa; order Zoantharia; family Hydrozoanthidae; genus Hydrozoanthus; species Hydrozoanthus sils. Next base: position 1,974 of record JAOBRD020621104.1, read on the forward strand.
AACCCCCCCCCCACCTCCATCTTATTTGAAGAAATGAGCCTGCGCTACTGTGAAGGATACCGCAAAAAAAAAAACCCGCGAAATTTGCACAAAGCAAAAAACTCGTTCTCGAATGATTTGGGGGACAAATGTCAGTTTCTCTGTACTTTGGAAGCGAAATTGAAAACAAAAAGAACCAAAAACTGGTTGATTTCAATTGGTAGTGAAAAAAGAGATGGATCGTTATTGTTTGGTGATTCTGGGCGATAACAGCCAGAACGAAACCGATAATGGTAAAGTCTAATTTTTGTCAATTCAAAGCGTCCCTCAGTTATCTCAAATTATTTAGTGTAAGCAAAACTCATTCTTAGCTGGTTGCTTCTTCAGATAAAGTGACCAAGATTTATGAAAGTCTTGCTTCCAGTGCGACAATCTTGTTCGAAAATCTGATGCAGGGTCACAGCAAGTTTCACCATTCCGCTGAATCTAATGACAACTTGCGTGCTTTTTCCTTTGGTGAGTTGGAGCAACAACAGTAAACAGGGCTGCAGTGCTCATCAGTTCAGGACATGTACTATATTTAAATCGATAGAGAATTCACAGTTCACTGACATACAAAAACATTTTGTCATTGCTTCAGAGTTTCGTTTTGTTTTGGTTTGTTTACATGTAAACTAACCACGTTGTACTCATTGGCGAAGATAAATGTTTTTAAAAAAAACTTTAGCATTAAAATGTGTTGTTCAAACTTAATTATTACCCGAAAAGTGAAGAAAATCAAGTATGCATATAGTATGGCTTCAAACATTTAAAGGTGTATCTCTATTTTCTCTCAGATCCTTTGTTGCTGCTTGCCGAGAAGTCTCCACAAATTTTCTTTAGCGTTGTTACTGGACCAAGATTTTCAGAACTTCTACAGGTATTTGGGTATTTGGAAACAAAAATTACAGGACGTTAACTTGGGTTTCACGATCCCACAGTATATTTGTTTAATATAGTAACACATCATTTACTTTGTATACCAACTAATAAAACAAAAATTCTGAGAAAGCATTTTATCAGCAAGTACAATAGTTATGGTGTAAAAGAAAATTGTATTAACTTATTGTGGCACACTCTTTCCAAAGGATTTTTTGGGGTCTGAAATTTAGGCCAAAGAGATTTTTTTTGGGTCTATAGAAGATGCCAGGATTTTTTTGGGTTGCAAAAAAAAGGTTTTTTTTTGGGTACTGCGTTTTTCTTCATTTTAAATCAACAATAACACAAGCACAACTTACTGACCAGGGTATGCTAAAACAAGTAGAGATTTTTTTCGTAGACAAATTCTGAAGTTGGATTTTTTTTGGATATAAAGTATAAACCTCTGTTGCCCTCTCCCCCATCATTAGAAGATGAGTTGAGCTGTTATTCTTCACTGAAATCATTTTGTTTAAGTCATGAGTTTTTCCCATTTTCAAGGGGTTACTGACTTTCCTTCCATGACTTGGTGCAACTTTTCCACATCATTCAGTCATTTGCACCCTCAAAGCTCATTCCAACTTTACAACACTCCTTCTCCATCATTCTTTTCCAACTCATGAAATCATGAGTAAAGCACCATTTAAATAAAAATTGTTATAAATGTTTTTCTTATTCTTGAAGATGTGAATCTGAAACTGTAACTGCTGAGACACATGCACACTTACTAATGGTTTAGAGCAGGGGAAGGGGTATTTTGGAGAGGCAATTATTTTTTTGCACAACTGGTGCACTTTTTAATTGTCAACAAACAGAATCCCCTAAAAAGTTGTTAAATTGGAGCATTTATTTGAAGCAGTTTTCTTATGAATATAATAAAAATTCCTTTTGTCATGATTGTATTAATTATCATGTTTAATTTATTAGCATGTTACAAACAAAAGGCTTGCTGTGCTCAGTGAAACAAGATGGCACAAGATGAGTGATGCTGAGTGCCATCTTAAAGAGTTTATAAACAGTTTTAGTGTTGTAGAAGAAGAAAGAAATCTTCCAGAGACTCAAAGGTAAAGTACTGTATGTTTTTTTCTTTTAAAGTGTAGTTTGAAGAAAAATACTATTGTCTTCTTCTAATGTTACTCATATTTTCTCTGCTACCTTTTGGAAATTGAAGGGGAAATATTAAAGTGGATTTAAAACATATTGGGATCTGAAGTTTAGAACCTGGCTACCTCATAGCTGTAGCAGTTGTTTTGAATCTTATATTTATATAGTTATGCAATGCCAAACTCTGTAACAGTGTACCTACAGGATGAGTTTAAAGTGATTTTGACGATGCATCCATTTCTCTCATGGAATGCAAACAGTGTCACAGATTAGGATAAATCTGTATACATGTAGTAAGCAGTTTCCATTACCAGTAGTACAGCACTTACAGTGAAAGATTGTACTAGTGAGAACTTCAGCCAAGTGAATAAACTATACATCAAACACAAAAGGGAGTGCAGCCTGGGGAAAATCTGTTTGTTTAGAGGGAAGTTGTGATAGTTTGAAGCATTAAAGACTTTTTTCAAAAATGGCAGTAGTTTTAATATTTATTGGTCTTCATTCATGTTGGCCTTACTGGACTTGTTTAGGAATCATATTCTTTTGAAAGTTCAACTCAAGAATGAGGCTGCTACAGCTAGCTTGAATAGAGGCAAAAGATTACTCACATTGAAGCCATTTGTGGATTAGGTCAAATACTCTCAGGTGCCAAATAGATGCCCTGGAATGCTTATCAAATTTTTTATTTTTTTCCCCCTCCCCCTCCCCCCAGGGCTTGTTAGGCCCCTCTCCCCACTTTATTGATTTTTCAAGTTCTGGTTTGATCATCAAGTGGTCAAAATTTCAAGTTATAAACTTTGCTGATCAATGTCATGTTACCTGATTTTGTTTGGATTACAGTATGAGCAACAAGAATCTAGAGTTTAAAATTCAATAAATCGTCATCGGCATCCATGTCTCGAGGAGGCAATGGTTAGCACACAGGGTGGGCAGGGCAGGATCTTGTGTGGCTGTGAAGCCTAATCCTGGAGTGGCAGTCTTTCATGCAGTTAGCGCAGACATAGGTAGATGGAGCAGCAGTGCATAATTTATCCATATCTTGCTGATCCTTTTTATCTTGTATTAAATTTTCAACAAATTTCTCACCTCCCTGTCTAGTAGCTACCCCCTCATTTGTTAGATTTTTAATAAATTTCTCAACCCCCATTTATTTTGATCCCTCCCTCCTTCTTACCCATTTATTTAGCACCTTAGAGTACCAAGAAATTTTTTTAAAGAGATAAATTAAGTGCTGTCTGTTTTCTGATATACAAAAGTTTAAAGCCCCAGATGGCAACTACAGGCCTGATTTTTGTGTAACCCCCAACAATATCATCTAAGGCCCTCTACTCTTGGACTGTTTTAAGCAGAAGCTGAATAAGGTAGAAATGCCAAAAAACTATACTGCCTCGTGATCAATTTAGTTAAACACTTTGATATTTTTGTAATTTTTTTATCTTTGAATTCTAGTCAAACTGGGTGTGACAGTAAAGAGGAAATTATTGCAGAGAGTATTCATCACTTGGCAGATGATCTTCCACCTCCTGGTAAATTTTGTGTAATTTGTCAGTAATGTTTGGGCATCCCCACTGTTTTGCTTTATTTTGTATGGCTTTATTTTATGTTGCTTTATTTTATTTTGTAAATTTTTTATCACCCCAATTCTCTCCCATAGGAAAACCTAAATGAGTTATTTTATATTGCTTTATTTTGTTTTGGTTTATTCTATATTGCTTTGTTTTAAATTCCCTTGTTTCACACTTCACTTTATTTTATTTTTCTTTGTTTTTTTTGCTTCATTTCATATTTATTTATTTTATTTTGCTCTATATTGTTTTGCTTTATTTTATTTTGCTTCATTTCATATTGCTTAATTTTGTTATTTTGTGTAATTTGTCACCAATGTTTATGTTGATTTATTTTATTTTGCCTCATTTCATTATGGCTCTGTTTTATTTTTCTGTGTTTTAATTTGCTTTATTCTTTTTCATTTTATTTTATTTTGTGTAACTTGTTTAGGCATCCCAATACTCTCCCATTGGAAAATCTAAATGAGTTATTTTATGTTGCTTAATTTTTTTGTTTTGGTTTACTTTTATTTTGCTTTATTTATTTTGCCATATTTCATTATGCTTATTTCATTTTTCTTCATCTTGATTGCTTTACTTAATTTATTCTCTATTTTATTTTGGCAATGTTTTTTTTTATCATTTCTTTCTTCATGCAGTTTTTGACTGTTGTTCTTTGCATTTTTTGGAAGATAAATAATATGGGTAAAATAAAATGTGAAAATATCATTTGGTATATAGGGCTACAAAAGTAGCCTTTATGTTGATGTACAACACTCTTTTTGCCCCAACATCAGGCTGTGCAACTCTTGAAGTTTATTGGATTATTACTGAAGAATCAGCCATCCAAAATGTCAGGTACAAATAATTATAAATGAGAAATTTCTTTTACTAGTTAACTTTGGATCATTTTATTGAACACTTTCAGCTTTAACATCACTTCTCTAAGTCATTTTGTAATATTGAAATAGATCAAACAAGCTGAACTGATTGCATTAGCTCCATCCCCAATGGGGGGAGGGTGGTGATTGCATTAGCTCCATCCTCAGTTTGGGAGGGGGGGTTTGGAGGGAAAGGCACACAGAGTTTATTATCTTTTTAGATCTAAACTAACTTTCAAATTACCTGCAGTCAAAAGATAACTCTTCTGTATATAGCAAACACACACACTCCAGATGGGCACAGCAAGTATTTAAGCTTTAAAATTGAAAGCATTTGTTAGCTCTAGAAAAAAACAATAAAAGGAATACCCCCACCCCCACGAAAAACAATTGTTGCATCGGGATTGCATCAGCTAAAAACACAACATCGCGGTTGCACCGTGCAGCGTAATTAAGGTTCCGAGTCAAAAGTTGTGCCCACGCGTACGGTCTGCAAGAGAAATGCCACACGCGCTAGGTAAAACTTGAAGAGAATATTCAAAGTTCTAGCTTTTTCCTTGCTTTAAAACCCTTTGCACACCAGAGGTACGCTTCATCCTTTCAAACAAATGGCAGAGGAAAAGGTCGTTCGGGAAAACGTGGCTGCTGCATACGACACGTGGTCGTCGATGTACGACTCGTGTGAGAATCCAACTCGAGACCTTGACATGAAAGCGCTTCGTGAGCAAAATCTGGACTTCAGGGACAAAACAGTTGTAGAGTTTGGTTGCGGAACGGGTCGTCATACAGATTGGATTGCAAGTACTGGATGTAAGAGTGTACTTGCGATGGACTTGTCCCCAGGAATGCTAGAGATCGCAAGAAAGAGAGTTGTAGATCCCAAAGTGAGCTTTCTTCAGTATGACATCACCAATGAATGGCCGATCGAGCGAGTGAGTGTCGACCTCATCTTTGGAGATTTAGTTTTGGAACACATAAAAGATTTGCAGCCATTTTTTGATCAAGTCCGCCGAACATTAAAACCTGGTGGCACTTTGTTTATTTGTGAGCTTCATCCGATTAAACAAATCCTTGGATCAAAAGCAAGACTTGAAGGAAAGGATGGAGATTTACTGTCGGCCCCGCCATGTTTTTATCACGACGTGTCGGAATATGTCATGGCAGGATTGAAGCAAGGATTGCATCTGGTCAGGCTGGAGGAATGGAGAGATACCAACTGCTCGGAAAGTGATAAGATAAAACATGTTCCACGTCTTTTGTCCGTTCAGTTTGTGAAAGCAGTGTGAATCTACTGATCAACTCCTTCACTCCAAAATTTTTTTGTACCGTACTTTAATACTCTATCGATTTAATTTGGTCATTTCCTTCATTTGAGCTCAAATTCAAGTTCTGTTTGATGTCAACAAGTCAAAATGCGGAACCCCCAAATGAACCTTCAAAAGGACCTCCTAAAAAAGAGATAAGAAAAAAAAAAGAAAAAAAAACTCGTACCTAAATTGTCCAAAAATGTCCCACCCCACAAGCGTATTAAAATGCTTAACAAACTCCCCTTCAGCCTTTCTATTTACATTTTTATTAGGGGATTCCATTTAAGGCTTTAAATCTGTGCCACAAAGCTTCCACTTTTCATGTTTCCTGATGAGCAATCCCTTTCCTTTATAACCCTAAGCCCCCCCCAAAAAAGGCTTCTCTGCTGCAGGTATTGGTGAAATAAATAATCCAGCAAGTAACACTTCCAATTTGATACAAGAAATGTATCAGTATCAAATTAGCATACAAAGAAGATACACATTATTTAGTCAATTGCAAGCACCAGACTACACTGTCACTGGCTTGTATTGGTTTTTACTTTTTCTTAGAGTTTTCCATGTGAAACCTGTAAACTATAACTTGTGACTGATTGTTTTATCCATGTAAGACTAAGTTAGCTATTTTATATATATCTATAAACAAAATCATATTTTATAAACAATAAGATAATTAAAGAAAAATAGTTTGAATGTAGATAAATATATACATTTGACGAGGAAGGGAAATACAACAAAGTTGAAATATACATATAGCATCTTTTTTCACCTTCCAACAAACTTGTCCATAAAAAAATGGTTAAAATGCCTGGATTGGGACACAAACCCACGTCTCCTGGTTAGTAGTCAGGCGTGATAACCACTAAACCACCAGGACTCACCATGCTGGCAACTAGAAATTTCTGAGGTAAAGAGTTATCAAAATGGGTGATATTTTTTTCACTAGAGTGTGTTTCTGCCTAGAACCTTTATCCAAGGATACATACAAATAAATATATACATTTGGCGTGGAATGGAAATACAATGAAGTTGAAATATACATATAGCATCTTTTTCACCTTCCAACACACTTGTCCAAAAAAATTGGTTTAAATGCCCCAACTGGAATTGGTTTAAATGCCCTGACCGCTTGTATCCCAGTCGGGGCATTTAAACCAATTTTTTTGGATGAGTGTGTTGGAAGGTGAAAAAAGATGCTATATGTATATTTCAACTTAGCTATATACTATATGTATATTTCAACTTAGTTTGAATGTAATAAAATTGTAAAGATATATTTTTCTACATTACTGGTAGATTGAGTTAGGAACGTTGCTGCTGTTAGTCTTCTGTTACACACAGTTTCAGTTGTTGGATAGACACCTGAGTATCTTTCCTGATTGGGCTAATAAAACAACTATTTGTCTACCTGCCTGTTAACAAGCAACTGCCCAGACTGCCCTCTCCCCCCCCCTCCCATTTTCCTAGTTTTCCCAATTTAATCCTTGTCACATTAAGTAGATCAAAGAAGCTGAAACATAAAACTGAATGGGGCAATTTCAATTGTACCAAGGGGGTAATAAAAACCCATATGGCTGATAAGCTTTAGTGGAAGCGCTTCTTCAATGCACTTTTTCAACGACAACGACATAATTTTGGGATTCTCCACTTAAGTCGCTCGCAGACGGCTATTGACGATTTTAAAAATGTTTCGAGAAGAAGTTATTTCAGCCTTAACTTTGCGATATCTGACAGAATGCTTCATTGGTTCTATCGGAAGCAGTAACAAAGTTATGGCCATTTATAGCCAGCAGAATACGTGCAGGAGTCGCGCATCGGTTGTTTTTGTTTTCGCGAGAAATTTTTGCGCCTTTCGGTGGAAAGCCGCACGTGATTGGTTGGGCAGGGTACCTGTAATGTTGTTATAACTTTTCAACTCGCACAAAGTGGCTATATTGGTTCAGCGAACGGCAAAGTTGGCTAAAAACCTATATTTTGAATTGAACTTTGTGTCGTGCAAAGTTTGAGACCACGCGTTGGTGTATCCGCAAATAAGAATAAAAACTGTTTTCTGTAATTAACAAAGTATCGGTAATTTGTTTTCTCAAGAACTCATAAAGGTCATGCGTTGGGGCGTTTAGACGTTTCTCCCATGATCTATCAAATTTTTAGTTTGTATGTGCATTATCTTTAGTTTAGAGGCGTAGAAACTCATTGATAGGTTTAGCGGCGAGAGATTACACTTTTGCAGTTTTGCGGTTGGAAGTGATGTTAACAGCACATCTCAGACTCGTACATGGCAAAATTTACTTGGTTTTTTATTATTTGCATTACCGCAGGTCAGAGTTGAGCCTGTACGGAGCACTGAAAAGACTGCAGCTGTTTAATAGAGCCTCCATCAATGTACTTCATGACTTGCAACGAGATAGGCAAGTATCGTCACAAAGACTATTGTGCTATATTTTATTGATGCTAATCTGTAGTCTTGTTACCTTGTGGAAACAGTGGCTGTAGCTCACTCGATTGGGCTTCTGTCCATTTTAGGCTCGGTTGAAACGCCAACAAATACACAAACAAAGAGAGAGAGAGAGAGTGGAGGCGTTGGACCACAGTTCTTCAACAATCTGGGTTTTAGTTTAAAACCTGAAAATGATTCAAGAGCATCCAACGAGAGTTTCATGTGAAATCTTGTTCGCCTTACAAACAAATTGAGATTTGTTTAAACAAAGTCTGCTTATAGGTTCTTTGGTATTTTATGTGCTTGACGAAATAAAAGGCCAAGGCTTGCACTAGACACGGCCTAGTAGCAAATAAATGAGAAACTAGATAACGGTTGCGTCTCGATTTGAATTTTTGGGTTGAGGCTTTTTTATCTATGAATATCGAACTGTAAGTATCTGTGCAAAAGGCTGGAGATAAAAAGACTCATAAAATTATTTTTCCCCAGAAACAAAATAATGGCCTCCTGGAGGGAGAGCCTGGATATTCATCTTGTGAATATCGAAAAAGATGACGTCAAGAAACTGGGTGCTGATTCTAGTCAGATCTGGAGGGGGTCCATATCATGGCAACAACCTGAGGTAACCAAATGATGATATTAATACTAGTAATAATAATAGTAATAATAATATTAATAATAATACTGATAATAATATAAATGATAGTAATTATTATTATTATCATTTTGATAATAACAATAATAGCAATAATGATAATATTTAACAATTATTAGCAATATTGATAATAACGAGAAGAATAAAAAGTAATAACTAATAACAATACAATAATAATAACACCAATGCCTTTGTCATAGATTAAGATTTGAGTTTAAGAGATCCTAAATTACTTATTACGTTGCAGTCATCAATGAAATCCCCTAGTGGTATTCTAAAAAATTAATAAATACTAATAATAATGATAAATATCTTAATAACAGAGTGCGAGGTCTGTCGGGGACACATTTGTCTGAGGTCTTTCACAGTAAAATATTTTCCGGGAAAGACCAAGCAAACGAGGTTATTAAGATATTTACTACATTGCTTCAGTTTTAGTTCAGTAAAAGAGAACAAACGATTATCTCGTTAATGAGAAATCGGCCCAATAACTTCCCGGTCATGTGTGGGAAGTTATTAGACCGATTTTCGGCCAATCAGCGCACAGGAATTGATTATTGGTCCTAGAAGTTTTACTTGCAATGTAATAAAATGACAATAATTATAGTGTCGAATGTTCTTGTAAATGCTCTACAAAAAAACCAATTTTTTTTTTTAAACCAAGATTTTTGGCCTGAATGGCACAAACTAAAGTTTATTATAATCATAGTCATCTTTGTTAATCTTAACATAAAAGTATATGCTATATAAAGTTACACTCCACGCTTCACGTGCATGTGTAAGGACAGTAACAATTGCCTTTTTGTAAACGATCTTTTTTTTTATCTCTTGACAAAAGCTCGAGGATGTTATATCGACAAATTTGATTAAAATTTACCCTTTCTTGACCTCTTCCACGTTTCTGAATTTGGTTTCCCTATTCAGAGGAGTGTGTTTGTAATGATATTTTGTTTGTTTGGGTTTTTTTTTTGTTTTTTCATTTCATTTACTTTATCTCTTGCCATTGTTTCTTGAATTTACAGGTTGAGTATTAATATGTTCTCCAAGGATTAAATGATTTGACATTCTTTATTTTTTTTGTAGAAAAACGCTAAAATGGTGTTACTCGGCTTTTGTATGTCTTATCAAAAGTACGAGACAAATGCCAGCCAGAGACTAGATTTACAAGACCCTGGCAGGTAGGCGTGTAATCTACATTGAAACGTGTACGAGTTGTGTTTATGTTTCTTGGAACTCGTGGAATTATGGCGTTTCAAAAACTTTGCATTACTAAATTCTGTTGGCAACGATAATTCTGTTAAATCGGAAAGTTAAATTTCCGCGATATATTTGCCTCCCATTTTCGGAAAATTACCCTACCACTGAAACCAGTACGAACAAGACAAGTTTGAAATCTTAGCCATCTGAAACACTCTTTTCTTTCTCTTCTGTTTCTTGTACTCTTATTTTTTAGTTGAACATTGCCGAAAACCCACAACGAAACATGAATCATTAATGTTTAATTGTTGGTGGCGTTTACCCCCTTTTTTCAGGAGGTTAAAAATATGCGTTAATCGTGCTGCAATGCTACTAAACACATTTATTTGACACAGGAGATCTGCAGTCTGTCGCCATAGCCAAGAAGAAGGCTTCCTCTGTCTAGGTCCCGACATCCAGATCATCAAGCAGGTGGATAAATGGGCGGTGCCCCTCCACGCTTTTGTGCCCCTTAAATTCAAGTTGTATCCTTTAAACTTACTTAACCTGTTCTTGTTGAGTTGGATGGGGCTAATGTAAGTGTCGTTATCAATTTTATCACCTGGACAATTTAGGCTCGCACGTTCTTACACACGACCTTTCGCGATTTAAAAACAGTTGATAATTTTAAATCTTCGCCATCGGAAGTTTAAAGGAGCTGACGTTTCGAGCTTAAGCCGTTCATCGCAGCAAGTTCTGTTGATCTTAAAGTAGTCTCGGGATGTAATTGGCTAGCATAGGTTTCTCCTAAATGTGTGACTACAGCAGGCAATATAAAATAGGTAGAGGATCATCGGCGATGGCGCCTTACACAAAACACACTTCTTGCTTGCTTTTTCGACCACGTATAACTATTTTGCTTTCTCTTTTGTCCGAGTTGTCCTTTGTGAACAGAAAAAGATTAAAGTTTCCTTCATGAAAGTAAATTAAGATTTGGAAAATTTTCTGAAGATCGTTACATAACAGATACAAATTAAGACATTTGGTAATGAGAAAAAAAGAAAGCAAAAAAAAAAACAAGATAAAAAATAAAATTCTCCCAAACTTGTGTAATGAAAAGTATGGGTTCTAGTTAGGAGAATTTACCAATACAACTGGGACTTAAAGGGTTAAAGCTCATTTGATCATTGCATTGGTATTGTAGATGCTTTTTTTAAAACGCGCGCACAAATCCTTTGTTATATCTCGGTTACATTTTCAGTATCATGACTGACAGAACTGACCTGCTTCCAGCAAAAATAGCTTCATAGCTTAGTTGGTAGAGCACTTATAATGCTTAAGCTGCGTTTTATATCACAGCGAAATCACTTCAAAACTTATTGTTTACGCGTGGTACAATACCCCGTCTCTGAACCTGTAATGTCTTAAGAAAGAACGCTGGCATCTTTAACAGTGTAAGATACCAATGTGGAGAGTCTAACAGCTGCTCAAGAAAACGGTTATGGGAAAAACTCGTAGCACAAGGAGAAAAGGTAAAAGAGTTAGATTTTAGTTCTACCTAACTATCGTAGGGGTAGAGCAGCGGTAAAGTCTCTGCCTCCCAAGCCTGAAGATAACGTTAAATGTGGGTAGAAAGTTTTTTGTTTCATAAGTAGTCAGCTAGTGACAACATGTAAACGTTTAATGCAGACAGCAAGCTTCCAAAAGTAGTTAGCAAAAGTGACGAGAGAAAGCTGAATGGAAACCAAATCAAAACTACCGCTTACTTTGAAAATGTAGCCAGCCAAAAAAACGTTGATAGATTGGAAGTTTTTCTTGCTGCTAGAATCGACGTTGTATCAGATTTAATAGAATTGCAATGTAACTTCGTTTCATGACAATTAACGACAATGACAGTAAATTGATAATTGCAGCAGTAGTTAACAGTTGTAATGTCAATGAAAAAGGTGAATGATAGCTTCTATGGAACTGTTTATTGCTGTGGAAATTGCAACTCGATAATAACAATATTGAAAAAGCTCTTTCGTATCAAATGTTCTGAACCACAAAAGTCAAACTAACAAATTACATGTATATCGATTACTATTACGATGAGCCCCTCTTATTTTAATACCCGAACAAGACGAACTATTCATTTTACTTGATTTTGTGCAGGATACCGCTCTCTTGGGATGTTTCTCCAGTAAGTTTGTGTCAAGCGGTGAAAGAAACCAAAGGTCTTGGGAAGACTGGGTGAACTATGTTCTACGGGAAACATGTAACACGTCTGGATTACAAGAAAACAACAGCCAGTGTACGTTACGTTTCATTGTAAAGACTTTCACAGAAACAGATGAATTACAGATTTATTTCAATTTTTTTTTTACCTTGTCAAGTGCACCAGCTAAGCCAAAGCAATACTTTTAAGAGGTTTGTTGTATGAAAAACAAATGTTGCTAGTACGCAACACATACTTGACGATTGATTTCTTTTTACCGTAATTTCTTGTTTATTAGCAGGAGTTTACTTTTTTTTTCATCTGCATTGACTGAAATGGTATTGTAGTATCATAGGAAGAATTCGTTAGAAACAAGCCTCGATAGCTCAGTGGTAAGAGCACCTGCCATGTGAGCGGGATGTCGTGGGCTCGATTCCCGCTCGGGGCAGTTGGGTTTTTTCTTTCTCAGTTTTTCTTACATTTGCCTTTGATATACATCATTTCAGAGTTGACATTTCTGATCACATTTGTTCCATTTTGTAAGAATAAGATTAACACTTTTAAGGCTGAAGTTGTTAAACATTGAACAAGCAAATGTTGTGGAACTTTGCTTGACATACATCTCGCAAACTGCTCGCTCGATATGTCCAACAATACGTTGCTACTTGCTTCAATTCTATTATCAAATGGTAGTTTGAATATTTTATATATAAAGTTGAAGAAATTGTTGATTCTTTAATAACATTTATTTTGTTAGTACATCGTTGTTGGCGGAGAAACAAACCATGTAGAATTTGATGGAGACACCATCAGAATGTGTCTATGGAATAAGATGACATTGAAATAGCATCGTTATCATATTAATTTTGTTTGTACACCTTCGTAGGTGAAGAAAAGGATTCTGTAGAATTTGATAGAGACAGCCTCAGAATGTGTCTGATTTGTGCTGATGGAAAAGGTGCCATGGATGTTTTTCCTCTCAAATTACCTCACCACTTCAACGGCGGACTCACTGAATACCTGGCTGTTGCTATGGCAACAAATGGAACCGAAAAGCTTTCGGAAGGTGAAACCTTGTTGGTGCTTCTGTATCAATTCGTGATTTAGAAATAATCTTTTATTCCAATTTATATCAAACTATATATCATGTTCGATTGTAACACGCGTTCTCATTGTTGGACATGCATGATGCCATGTATGGATGATGCCACATGGTAACAAACCTTTTGCTTTTGTACCTTTTATTAGAAGATTTTGGATCCCAAATGGAAAAGCAGTGAGATTTATA
>JAOBRD020621213.1:0-15500 GCA_027575215.2 Hydrozoanthus sils
CATTACTACCGTTGTCTGGCTGTTGATACATTTGCTATTTTACTGAATCCAACAGCAATATCGCTATAGTATGTACAAAGGTGCTGAATTCGTGGAGCTCAAGTTTGGAATTCCCATAAACTTGATCCCAATTGATCAAAGGATACATGCGGGTTTAGCTTAGCCGGAGCCGATGAGCAGATGGCCGGATAATATTCCGACAAATTAGAAATTCAGTAGGGAGAATACACCAAAATCTTTTGTAGATTTTGTAAAAACAAGAAAAAAAAAGAAAAAAAAAACAAAACACACCAAAACGCTAAATTTATTTTGTTCAATTTTAACTGAGCTAAAGAGTCTGCCAGTTTCAAGGTACGCCTCAGTAAACCGATTAGAAAATTTTTGAAAGAAGTTTTGTTTGAGTGCCTATCCCGTAATCTCAACATGAAGATTGAAGAAGAAGGAACTGTTACAACAAAAAAAGTAACACAACCTTTTATCTCCGCGCGCTCATCCAGTACGCTCTTCTGAGTCGATTGTTCCATTGTCAGCGGTTTCTCCAGGTTTGTTATTGCCATGACAACAACCCCCAGAAGACTCAATCGCAGACGAACCTTGCAAAAACATATCATCGCAGACTGTGAAAAGATAACGTGGTAAATATTTTATGAAAGCGACAAAGGTAGGTGAAAAAATGAGCAGTTTATGACTAAAAAGTTACTGTAAGAATCCCTTGAAACATAAATGCCGTGTGTCGACTGAGCATTGCTTTGAGATTTTTCAAATAATTTAAGCCACGACGACATGTACAAAATGGCGACTTCACTTCACTTTTGACTTGTTGACTCAAAAAATTGCGTTACTCAACTGCAGCTTGATTCGTTGCTTTTTATCTGCAAAGAATTACATTTTTAAAAAGCTGTATTGGCTCTCTTTTACAGGAGTTTATCTTCACTTGTTAATGTAATCGAACGCTCGTTTGACCAGCTATATATGACTGAGTGAGTGTGGTAGAAACACTGCCTCGAGGTCGAGTTTTTGGTTTTTTGGTTTTTGTTTCTTTCTGAACCATGCATTACTCCCTGGCGTTTGGTTAATCAAACATTCATAAAATATACATGGGGGGCTTTTAACGTTAACTTACTATAAGTAAGTTTGGTATTAGTATCGTCGAAGTTTGGTATTAGTACATCGAAATTCACCTAGTAATTTTAATTATCATCGAGTTTGTATTCCGTACAGGATACATAGTGATTCTCTGATTAGTTAAGTTTAAACTTCCAGAAAAAAAATAAAAGGTAAAATTTTTTGTTTCTTTCATTTATAAACAAACATAATTAAAATGACTGGAGATCCTGCCACTCAAGACAATTTGAGTTGAACGACTACAAAAAAATAGTTCAACTACTGTGGTCGACTGCTCGCTCGCCACTCCTATTTCATGTATCGGCATTATTTCGAAATTAATATGTTTAAGTTAAAAGCTTTTTCGTTGATTTAGTTTGTTTTGTAAAGTAAAATATGCAGTTTGTGACACTTCCTAAAAAGTATACATTTTGAAATATCAATGTACATTAAATTGGTCGATTCTTGTTCAGTTAAAAGTTATTCATTATAAGTTCAAAACTGCAAGCGTTGTATAAAGTTCGAATAATTAAATCAATAACTGATTAAAACATCTTTTATGTTTTGAGTAACTTTAGATCTCTTATCTTACAGAAATTTTGTAAACCTAACAACAAAAAAAAGAAAATTGATAATATTAATAACAATTTATTAATAATTATTTATCGAGACAGTGGTGGTGATCACAAATATAGATTATGATGAATAATGACTGTGCTGGTGAGATGATATTCATTGGTTTTGTTTATATATTACAATATAGAAATTGGTAATATAATGGTTGTACAATGCCATTATTAATTAGGTATTTTACTGTTGTAGTGATTTTCCAATGGGTGCAACTCTTTCAAGTCGTGCGCAGTGGACATCAGCAAGTGAGCATGGGAAAGGAAAACTAGAGTTTACCCCTCAGAATGAGGCTCTGTTAAACGATGTAATATCTAATGTTGAAACATTGGTGAGTCAGAATCCTAGAGAAGCAGAAACTGTGTTCAAAGAGCCTTTTAAATGGCACTCAACTCTGAAACCTGCTGCATTTGGGAGTCTGAACTTTGGCTCCCTTGGGTATGATGTGAGGTGAGTGAACAGGTCGTATGAGATTTATATTGTGTCACCAATATCACATGTTTTTGAATGACTTTATTGGATAAATTGTGTTTTTAATTTGTAGCTTGATGGAGGGGCCTTAGTTAGCAAGTTAATTTAATTAGCTATGGTTGTGCATATAAAAGAAAACTAGAGGTAAATATAATGCTAGTAATCAAATAATAATTTTAAACATATCAGGTCTTGGTAGATTATTAGTGTACACAGCTACATGCATTTTAAGTATAAACGGTCAGAGGTGGTTGAGAACAAGAAGGATCAGGATGTTGTAGCCTTTCCTGCCCCAATATCCTCCCCCATATTGTGGTACCGAAAAAGTTACAAGCATTGCATTAAGATATTTAAACAAATATTTACTTGCCTGACATTTTCACAAAATTACTAATAAGCAGTTACCAAATTCTTAAATATCAACTGTTTTTTTTGCAGTGATAATGAAGTGAAGTCTGAGGCCAAGGGCCAGGATGGAGGGGCTCTTTTGCTTATGAGCAAGGTTCGAGATTATATAACTGCATGTTCCTGTTGTTAACTGTTTTTCAACCCCTGCCAGTTTATTAACATCTAAGTTCTTCTTATATAACTCATACAAAATAGGTCATTTTGTAATGAGTTAATGGAAATTGACCAAACACAGAAAACTTTCAAAGATGAAAAGCATAAATTATTTCTCCTAAATTGTTAAAAGAAAATTTTTTGGGTTCTAGTTGGGAGCTGAATTAAGCCACTTGGCTTATTTGGGGCTGAAAGGGTTAATATTGTTATCAAAACCAAGACCGTCAGAAGGGGGGAGGGAGGGCCGGGGGGGGGAGGCTGCAGCCCCCCCAATAATTTCTCATCATTCACTATTTCCATGTAAGAATAATGCTGACTGTGCCTCTATGCTATGCTCACAGCCCCCCAATAACAATTTTGTTCCGATGGGCCTGAAAACAACTGTAATTAATAGAAATTATTCTGAATGAGTTAAAGAATTATTTGGAACTTTCATTAATGTTATCACTGACAACAACAACATTTGCATATGTGTGTTACAAAGTCCTAGCTAGCTTTTAGTACTTACAGGATTTGCAATTCCTTTATCTATGGTCTTTTATATGTTTAGCCATCAAATTTTTTTGCTGTCATAATAAACTCACCTCCAGGATGGCCATGAGTATGTCATAAAAGTTTGGAACTTTGAGCAAGTGAAGAATGTTCTCCAAGCAGCTGGTGAGAAGAAATGTCAAGAGGTCCAAGCATGCCTTGAAGGTGAGACTTGGAACCCATTATACAATTCACCACAAATGTCCATTTATATTTGGATGCTAGATATTTAAATCACTTAAAGTACATAGTCACTAAAAAATGTTTACAACGTGAGTTTTACAACTTTACACACAAGGTTTTGTTTTGACAGTTTTGAACAATGTACAATGTTTCTTCGTTTTGACTGGTCCATTGAGAATGTGTGACTGGCAAAAGGAAGTAGTAATGTGTGAGTGGGTGAAAAACCCTAGTTTTTGAGCAGGCGGTCTTTTTTCCCAGCTCTCCCTCACCCTCTTCCCTCCTCTCCATTTTTCACTCAACCACAAATTCCTAGATGGCAAGGTAATGTTATGCCCAGTGAGTTTTCAGTGTTTAAAATCACCCAACTGCCTGCAAGCAAGCTATGTTTGAAAAGGTATGAATAGCACAAAAATAAGGGCCTAATATTATGCCTCAGCTAGGTGATTGCTGAGGCTCTTACTAAATTCACATGTGGTTCCCCATCTATATACATATAATGGCTGCATTTCCCTTAAAACATAACACTACCTGTACAGTAAACCCTATTACAAATAAACCTTGTTGCACACCATGAAAGAAAATTGAACATTAGATTAACACTGATATAAAGTACAGTATTTTTGTTGTTTTCTTTATGCATGATTATTTGTGCATCTACTTCAGTTATTAAATAAAAATATTTTAATTAAGAAATTGAACCTATTAGAGTTTACAAAAAGTGCTTTTAAGTGATTTGAAAAGTACTCAATTTTTAGTGTTATCCAACTTAGTATTTGTGTATTGATGTTATCAAGTAACTGTTATATTTTTTTTGTTGAATTTAGAAAATCGAGATCCTGTTGCGAATATCATGGGTCCAGCATTTGCACAAGTAAGCAGCACTGACAATGCCTTGCTGAAGGCTCATGAGGCACTGGTCAAGGCAAGGGCTGATGCCAGTGAAGATGTGGAGGAGTTGGACAGTGCTTTCCGACTGATGCTTCTCATTAATCAGATGGATGTTCAACTATTGCATTCATCTGTAGAGAACATGGCAAAGTAAGTCATATACATACAGGCTATATATATATATAGTACTTTTAAAAAGTGTTTATAAAAAAATAAGATTTTTGTCACTGTCAAACCTTTTTTATATTCAATTTTTAGGGAAGTTCGACTTAACCCGGCTGCAGTACAAGTAAGTGCCGTGTTTTCACTTATGTTAGTTATGCATTTTGTCAACAACTCCTGTCTTTAGTGGTAGATGTGGTAGCTGAGCTCTTTCCCAATGGGATCCGCAGTCTGCAGTAAATTGGCATTAAACTTTATGTTTGAGTTTATGATCAATATTTCATAAATTACATGTAATTATATAACAGTTAAATCTTTAGTTTTAGATCTGTTCTTAAACTTTTGGTTTATCTCAAAGATCATTCAAGGCCACTATAAGTATAACTGAAAACCATTACACTAAAACAAATAAAGCTGTTTATCTGTTTCAGTCTTTTTTATGTTAAACCTACATCTTTTACAAAATCCCAAAGTTACTTATGTTTTCAAAGCATATTAATTGGTTTTGTTGAGAATATAGCAAGGGGTTATTGATTTATCCAGGTTTGAATTCCTGCTATTCTTCAATCTGTAACCAGCTGTGGAGCCTGTATATTTCTCTCAATTCTTGTTTTATCTCTGATATTTCTTGCTGTTTTATAACTACTCAGTCTTCTTACTTCTGAATGCCATTCACTCCCATTGCTTCATTATACTTTGTTCCACAGAGTGAATATGAACTTCTCAAGTCTTTTTCTGGTGAAGGTGAAGAAGGCTGCCTTGAATCAATAGTGTGGACACTTGGTAAATATTTTTCCTTACAATTTTGAGTAAAAAAAAATCCTCGATTAAGAGCTGCGATTAAGACAATGGTGAATCAAGAGGGTGGCCAACTTAGTGATATTCAAACTGCTGTAAAAAAATCGCGTTTTATCCGATTCGAAAAATTTTTTCAGAACAATCGTTCTATAGAATTCTCCCCAAAAGTCTGCCAGATTCCTTTGGTAGCATTTTAAGACAACTTCATCACAAAATATGACACTAAGAGAATGGAGTGCATAAGTCACGTACTATTGAGATGTACCAAAATTTATTGTTTAACCAGTTTTTAAATAAAGGAATAACATAAACGCATAGTCGTAGCTCTAAAAGTAAGAAACACTCGCAAAATTTCTAAGAGTTCACGTGAACAATTGGCACTATAGTTTTGTTCTGTCCCACCAAAATTATCAAACGCAAAAATCAAACGTGGTTTCTCTGGGTTTGCGGTTTACTCAGTGTTCAGAAGTCAGTGTAAATGTTATCTTTAACGTCGTCGCCGCGGCGTTTATTCTAGTTGCGCTTATTCGAGGGCGGCGCTTATTAAGGTCGGCCTAGGAGCGGCGCTTATTGTAGGTGCGGCGCTTATTCGAGGATTTACGGTACTTCAATTTGATTTATCTCAGTATAAATAATAGCAATCTTGGTAAAATATTAAGGCTTTTTAAACAGATTTTCAGTTTTCCAATGGCTGCCATGCCCCACCCTGGCGCCAAGTACATGGTGATATCAGCTATGTAGACGTTAAACCATGTGACGGAGACATGCTGTACATCACTGCCAGTACATCCGGGTATTTCTTAAACAAAGGCAAGACATCTGAGGGGGACATCAACTACGATAGAGAGGGCGATATGTACCCTACTCTTGTGGCGTTGTTGAAGGAGAAAAGTGCTCACTTTGCGTCAGCTATAGATAAAAAGGTATGACTTTTTTGCCTGAACAGCCAGAAGGACTTCAAGTTGAAGTCGCCGTCTAGGCCTGTCACTCTGACCCGATTTTTATAACGCCCTTATCCGAGAAAACGCGAAGGCTAACTATTAGCAAGTTTAGAACAAAGACAGCTCCTTCTCCTCAGTTATTCCAAGACCCTAAGTGAAGGTCCGGTAACGGGAAGCGAACCCGGGCCTCCTGCACGACAGACTGGTGCCTTACCAGCTGGGCTAACCAGGCGGCGGTGCTTGTTGGAACGCGGTGTATACGCTCTGTATTATCCTCTGTTCAAAAACAATAAAACCTGTCGTGTAATATTAAAATCCCGCTTACACGTTGTGTTAAAGTTTTGTTTTTTTATCCGATAATTTTTTGGAAATTCAGGAAGTTTGGAGATAATCGAGGTGGAGAAACTTTTTCTGACAATTGTTTTCAAATTTAACGGCAGAACGAGATAAAAAATTTACTGATAGTCAGTTTTAGGCAAGTTTATGTTTTCTGGTGGCAAGTTAACAAAATTCTTGGGTCAGAAAGTGCGTTTTCAATATGTTTGATCAATAGCAAGGTAAAGTACCTCTATTGGTTTTCGCACGTTTCGTCATATGTTTGTAGAAGAGGTGATATTTGTAAAGTCCGTTGTTTACACGTTAGGGACTTCACCGAAAGTCTGTTATTCGCCGCCTTACAGCCACCTCGGGTCACTTTTTCTTTGGTTCGCCGGTCAAACGGCCATACTTTTTCTTATAAAACCTCGTTAATACGGTCACCCCGATGTTACGGTCAATTGTTTCTTGCCCGTGGGTGACTGTAGTAAACGGGGTCCCACTGTAATGCTTTTCAGTAGTCCGCTAACTACCAAATAACTATCAAAATTTTCTTAACTTTGTTCATTACCATGCAAGTATTGTAAAATGCGCAAAATAAGGCCCCCCCGAAAAATAAGTCCTGGGGCCTTAATAATAGGGACAAACTTTTGAAACAAAAAACGCCTTCCATGTATAAGCCCTCTCCCCCTGAAAATAAGCCCTCGGCCGGATGGTTATATTCGACATTGATAAATGTTAATATAGGTTAGACTCTGAGTATTTTAACACTGTAATAACATTGTGTACAGTGCATGTTATAGTTTATGATCACAGCTGATCAGAGAACATGTCATTGTCAGTTGGCGAGTCTTCGAGAACGTCGCTTACATATGCAATGAACGCGGTTTTGACAACTGCAAGCACGTTGATTTAGAGACAAAATCAGTATTAGAACCTCATAAAAATTTCCAGTTCTTTCAGACGCACTAAATTTTTTTCAGTTGGCGAGTCTTCGAGAATATCGTTTACAAATGCAATGACCGCAGTTTCGATAACTGCAAGCACGTTGATAAAAAGACAAAATCAGTATTAGCACCTCAAAAAAAATTTCCAGTTCTTTCAGACGCACTGAACTTTTTTCCATGTATAAGCCCTCCCGAATATAAACCCCCAACAGAAAAATGTGGCGAAAAATCTCTGACCAAAAACAAGCTCCGGGCATTATTTATACCATGCACATTTTATATACGGTATATTTGTTAGCGTCTACCAATATCGGTATAAGTTTGTTTTTACAATTAACTTCATCAGCTTGCTCATTACCAAATATCTGACTTTATATTCGTGGTCTGAGAACAATCAAGAAGTTAATATATTGCCTGCGTGTAAATAAGAATTCAACTTTCGAAAAAAGGATAGATATTGTGTTTTTCAGGCGGTAGAATTAAGTCTTTCATTAGACTTTCCCTTTTGAATTAAGATTGTATCAAGTACAATATTTGGCCAGGATATTGTGTTGAAAGTACCTTATCTCCTTTAAATGTTTTTAGGAGTTCCAATATTATGGGTCGTCTGAAAAGAAACAGACAAGAAAGGCAGATTACAACGAATCGCTGGAGAACGAAAATGAAGCAGACGGATTTGAAGAAGATAAAATAACGGCCGAGAGAGTCGAAATGAAGAACCAACAGAAGTTAGTATTTTTAGACTTGCCTACTTTTTCCGTATACAGCAATTGAGAAAAAAATAATTCAAAGACTTTCTTTATAGCGACAAAAATAATTTCGTCATTATTTCACAACAAAAATGTCGTCTCAGTCAGTTTTGGAGAACTTGGGGAAAAACAAAGCCGTTACCTTATCAAATTATACCTGACTGCTGATATGTTATAAAGTTTTCTCCTTTTACTAAAACCAGTGCTTTTTTTTTAATCATTAGATCGGATTTTAGCGAGACTCAATAGATTTAGACATTGCTGTTTTATTTGGAACGAGCAGAGCTTGATTTTTTCTTCCGACGACTGATGTTTTGATCGTTTCTTCAATTCAACGATTGATAAATGTATTTTCGTCATTTTTCTTTTTATTTATTCCGGGAACAGCAACGAAGCTTAAGTATTTTTTTTAAGGTGGGATTAAATATGTAACTTTAAACTTGACAAAAATTACATTATGTACCGTATGCCGTGTCGTAGCCATAGCAGTTGGCTTAACATTATATTAGATTGCTGAGATATAGCAAGTCAAATACTCCGCCGCGATTTGTAGCAGTTCTTTGGTGTTTAGAAATTGAAGCGTCGCAACCAGGCACAAAATTGTAATATCGTAAAATCGTTTTCTGGCTGAGAATTTTTTTGAAACAAAAACAAACACAAGCTTCGGGCTGTTAGATCTTTGTCAAGTAAAAAATAATTACCTAAAAGAACTACGTTTGTAAAAAGTTAAAAGGTGCGAAATAAGAATTGATAACTTAAGAAAGAATTTAAAATGTTAAAAGGATATTAAAACAAAAGTGCAATTCAACACTTAATATAAAATGTCATTTTTTTGTGGTTTGAGGTTATTGTTTGCATTTTCTATTGACTCAAGAGTCTTTCTTTATCCAAAATTTCCCTTTTTCAACATAAAACCTTATCTTATACACGCAGTTCTTTCTCAGAGAACGCCATAAGTGATTTTATTTTTATTTTTATACTCCTTCCACTATTGTAAACTTTCGTCTTTGCAAATCATCAATTTGCCCATGCAACCAGGCAGTTTTGTGGTTTTATCACATGGTTTTGCAAGTTTTCTTGATTCTTCATCATCTGTACAAACTATGCACAATTTTGTTTGTGAAATTCGCTGGCCATCCTTTGTTACGCTCGCTATATGATAATAAATTTAAAGTATTTAACTTTTATAGCCTGAGTTTCATCACCACCAGCCGGTATAGATAAATTTTCCTACTATAACTCGCTATATGAAATTTGTAAGCTAATATAAGCAAACTACAGGTCGCACAAATTCAAGTCTTGTATAAGTGGAGTGCGTTTTGGTGAGTCTTTTTCTTGGCAGCCACAAGAGAACAGCATGTAATTTGTTGAATGCGTGTAAATATTACATCCTAGTATGTTTAACACACCCTTATGTTGACAGGGTGTAATATCTTGTCTCGTCCACGAACCAGTGCTAGGGTATAACTTTTTTAAAAGTTAAAAAAGCGTCGAAACTTGTGGTTTTTTGTTATCTAAACAACCAATTCTCCTCTCGCTTCAGTGCTGTTACACAAGTCAAAACGTCGAAAGAATCTCCGCAGAAAAAGAAGACTGGAAAAGGCAGGGGCTTGGAACAGTCTCAGAAATGGAAAAACTTGGATTTAGTGGAGAAGGAAGAAGAGTAAGTGTTTAGCAATTGAGGGTATTTTGATCAAACCAATTTTTAGTAACCGGTGTTAATCATTACTTAAACTGTCACACAGTGGCCTTGCTTGGCTTACTATTCATGAAAGAAAATGCATTCTTTGTAATTTGGAATTACTTTTTACTCGTTTTCATTTGCCTTTTCCTGTCAAAGAGGATGATTTTACGATTCTCAAAAAATCTTGATACATGCACCCTGAAATGTGTTTATTCAATTCGTATCTTTTTATTGTCAGCTTTTTATAAGTCCGAGGTGTAAGAGTTTTTACGACGGTATCTAGATTTCTAAAGACGATTCATTCAGCAAAAACAGAAATGTTTGAAGAATTCCGATTCTTTACACCTTTGGTCTTAAACCGACTTTAAAATCTCTGTTCAGCCGAGTGCTCATTCAATTTTATCCCTCTAGGAGGGGAATGGATTATGTCTCAGCGGAAAGCTCATCACAGACTTATAGCGGGGGGAGAACAGAGCTTATCAGAAACCGAGCGACAGTTTTCCTGTGAAACAGCCTCAAATTGGCAAAGGTTAAATGAAATGATGATTTTCCATAAGCAAACATTCCCGGGTGTTTTTTGAAACTGTTTCATGTGAAATAGAAGTGACAATAAAACGCGCAACTATATCATATTTTGTAAAAAAGTTCTTTTTGTCATTTATCTTGTTGCCGTATTTTCTTCTAGTGCTGATAACAAAAAGAAGGACCGCTCGGAGAGAAAAAGTGCTTCGAGGAAAAGCAAGAGCAGGTAAAAGAACATCCTGGATTTTTTTCCTTTTGGATAAAAAGTAAAAGTTTTGGAATTGTATCGAAAAACTAGAATAATAACTCTGGCTTCGAGCTTGTCGGACCGTTATTATGCGAGTTTTTAAGACCAAAACTTTGGAATAGAT
This sequence comes from Hydrozoanthus sils, assembly GCA_027575215.2. Taxonomy (NCBI): domain Eukaryota; kingdom Metazoa; phylum Cnidaria; class Anthozoa; order Zoantharia; family Hydrozoanthidae; genus Hydrozoanthus; species Hydrozoanthus sils. The sequence goes on from JAOBRD020621213.1 coordinate 10,855, forward strand.
TTGTAATAGTTCTGCATAATCAAGGACCCAATAAAGTATTAACTTGATGCATTTATAAATGTTAGAGAAAATGCTAAGAACACTCGTGGTTCGATGCGCTCGCAAGCCAAGGGAGATGGAGTTGATGACGAATTCAGCGAGAGCTCGTCTGAGAGCGAGGAAGAGGAGGAAAGTCAGGACAGGCGACAGGTGAATGAACACGCGTTGATTGGTCCATACGGGCCACGTGCGTCAGATAACTCTTTTGTATTGGTTTGTAGTTACTAAGGTTACTAAGAACCTTCGCTGTATGTCCTCGCAAAAACCTTTTTTCCTTAAAGATGTTTCTTAAAAACAGCTAAATGTCTGCGGTTTTTTTAAATTCTACAAAGTCTAAATGTCTGCGGTTTTTTTTAATTCTACAAAGTTGTGATACTTAATTTTTTTAAAGCGTGAAAATGCTTTAGGTGACCTATCTATATTTCTGCTAAGTTTCGCGCGATTTCGACTAGTATCCCGGCCGCAATAACGTCCCAAAGTTGGCGATTTTTTTGATTTTTAGAAAACACCGATTAAAAGTAATTGAGAACCAGAGAATTTATTTCCGGTAAAATAAGACTAGCCGCATTTCACTCTAGTAATAACCAAAGTAAAACATTTCTCTAATACATAAAGCAAAAGAAAATATTTTGGGACTTTTTGGACTGTGAAGGTTCGCAGTAACGTTAAAGCAATAACGAAGAAACTGGTTGAATTTTTTCGAGTATTCTCTTTTTTTACAAATCAATCCTTGTTTCCTAGGAATCTAATGCTGATCTACCTTCTGAGTACTGGCAAATTCAAAAGCTTGTCAAGTATCTTAAGGTAAGAGATTGTATACCGAAATTGCCAGAGACTAAAGCCGAAAATAAAGCATTTCTTCGCGCGGGGCTTATATTTACTATCCATGTCTTACTAAAAACGTCCTGTCTTTTAACGCAAAGTGTCTATTAATTAATACAAATCAAGTTAATACATTTTTGTCGAGTGCGCGCTCTTTATATATTTACACTCTCTGTTCAGTGATAAAATTTTTAGTTCACAAAAGAGGTGTTTAGAGTCATGCAGTCACTGATACTGGCGCTAACGCCAAGTGTAACTTTTAAATGCTTACAAAGTTCAAAATAACTTTTAAATTGTAGGCTGTTCAATGTAGATCATACTTTTTGCCGGCTGTTTTTTGGCATGAACAGATTGTACATAACATCGAATCACTTCATCTCAAAGACTAACACAATGCTGTGTTATATATATGGCCACTTTTAGTAACATATTTCGTTCCCTTTCTTTCTTTCAGTGGGGTAACCAAACCGCCACTATCATTGCCTTGTGTGCGATGAGGGATTTTAACCTGAGTCTAGAGACCTGTCAGTTGGCCATTAGAGATGTTGGAGGACTTGAAGTGCTTATTAACCTGTTGGAGACTGAAGAAATCAAATGCAAGGCAAGCGTTATTAAGTTACATTTCAAAGCTTTTAACGTAAAAGTATGAACCCTAACTTGGAGAATTTACCAACACACGAATCTTGAAGAAGACGAAAACTCAGTCAGGTGCGAGTATAAGATACGACGATGACGATGGCAGAAAAGAATAATGAATACAATAGCTGCACGTTGGAATGCACCGTGCTGCACGCCGTCGTCTAAAAAATTACAACGTGAAAAGCTCAACTTTGAAGTTTTCACGACAACGAAAAGACCTGACAGAAAATGTTGTCAATCTTTATCTTTTTTTTTTATAAAAAGCTCTCCAAATCTTCTTCCATTCACAAAGCATAACTCGGACAAAAAAGAAAACAAACTAGCCATAAATGATCGAAAAGACAAGCAAGAAACTGCCGGTGTGTTTCAGTTGTAAGCCGTGTGGTCGATTTTGCCCTCCTCACATCTTCAGCTCCCTAATATCTGCACGTGAACAGAATGGAGTCCAATCGACTGTCAACATTTGCACTCTTATAGACTGTCAGTGTTGATCACACATACGTGACTCTTGATCTATTTTTTGCAGATTGGTTCACTTAAAATATTGAAAGAAGTTTCACGGAACACTGCTATACGTAAAGCCATTGCTGATCTTGGTGGTAAGTATGTGTGATTAATGCAGTCATACGATGTTAGTTTGGAGGTAGTGATTGAGGTAATGAGAGCTATAAATGCTTTATTCATCTCTTTATAAGACCGTTATCACGCTACATGGAATAGAAATATTTTCAATTTATTGGGGAAACGAGTCACAGAGTCAATTTTAGCACACTAATATTAGCAAAGCTACAAACTTTCACAAAGATTGGCCACAATTTCATGGAGATATATGAAGGTTTGAAACTAGATAATTTTCCAATGACGGGCATCGACTTCCGGCTAGCCTCGTTTCCATGTTTCTCCCTTACATTTCTCTGTAAAAATAGAGCAGAAGATCAAGTTTCAAAGCGTTTTGCCTACATTAGTTTTTGGAGAGTGTTTACGAAACTTTGCAATTTCGCTGAACTGATGCGCTGAATGTAGTGCTGGCCACACTATGTTTAATATATTTTTTGCGCGTGAAAAGGGTCAATTGACAATGAACAACGTGAAAATTGCTTTTGTTATACAGGAAGCCAGTTATAAGAAATCAATACTTACAATATTCTTATTTTGTTTTCAGACAAAACTCAAACCTGTCTCAAAGACAGTTATCAGACACGCAACAAATAAAAAAAAGCCAGCAATGTACACGTGTTTCTGGGAGCCTTAACTATTGTGACCGAGAGTAACAACTGAACACCATTTAGTTCAAGCTTTTACAGCATCAAACAACAATTAAACTACGCGTTCTAATTAGTGAAAATGGGTTAAAAGATGTAAATATAACAATGTCCAATGTCTCTTTGTGTATGGAATGGAAACTTACTACCGATATGTTACTCCAACGTACATTCGGAGTAAGTAAAATTCTGTTAAACCTGAAGATGAGCTAATACTTGAAAACGTTTGTTTAACCAAATTTATAATTTTACCTTTTGTAAATAATTTTAATCTGGCGAGTTACGCCAAAACAAAGTTATCTTGGTTGTTTGGGGTTAGCAAAAAATACTGAGTTTGAAACGAGCCCATTTTTGTTTGAAAATTTGTAATTTTAATTTGATCCCCAGGTTTGCAAACAATGGTAAAGATACTTCAGTCTCCTAACAAAGAACTGAAGTGTTTAGCTGCAGAAACAATCGCAAATGTGGCCAAATTTCGACGAGCTAGAAGAACAGTCAGGATGTATGGCGGTATCAGGAAACTTGTGAGTGTTTTATAAAGTTTCTTCAATCAAGATGACCGAAATGCTTTTTATGACTTCAAAATTTATGCTTATGCATGGTTAGTGTTGATATTACTGACAGTGTATTTACCCGAATCATGGTCTGTTACAAAGGTTTTCGAAAAAAAAAGTATCGTTTGTTTCATTTTTATAATTTCTTCAAATCTGCAAATTAAGTTGTGACATCATATCGGGGACTTGAAACCGGACCAATGATCTTGAAACTTTGTTCAGTTATTGAACTACACAAGCACATGTTATAGAGGTAAGTGTTGTTTTGTAGTTAATCCCAATGGAGTCCCTGATATGACGTCAGAACTTTGGTAGTTTGCATATTTGAAAACCTTAATGTCTCAACAACCAACAGAGTTATTTTAATGAAATAAACGACACTTTTCTTCTTTTTCGAAAACCTTTTTAATAGACTAAGCTCAATGATTCGGTTATATACATATGAAGTTCCGAATTAAGTCAACTGAGATTTGTTGCTAAGCACCGTTCATTCATAGGTTGTCCTTTTGGATTGCGGGCTCTTGTCTTGTGCATCTGATATCGATGCAGACGTGGCCCGGAGTGGAGCCCTGGCACTATGGAGCTGTAGTAAGAGCACAAAGAACAAACAAGCAATAAGAAAAGCGGGCGGAATTCCTCTTCTAGCCAGACTCTTAAAGTCCACTAACGAGGCAATGTTGATTCCTGTCGTGGGGACACTACAGGAGTGTGCTTCGGAGGTGAGCAATAAAATAAATTCTTTTAAAACTTATAAGCAGATTGATTTTCCTGAAAGCAACCACATCGCTAGTTACTGAACACTTGGATTCAGGAAAACGAAACTCAAATTTTGATTTTTTTCTTTGAATATTTTTATATCAGTTAGAATTTTGTTTGGTTCCCATCCCCTCAAACTCGTTATAATAGGTTATTACTTTTGATTATTATATTTTTGAAATTTGCCATCACCATTATCACTTTCATGCACTTTATTCTCATTTCTAATTACCATTGCATTAACAAAGCTGCTGTTGCAATTAACTTCGGTTTTTGTTAACTTGCTGCCAAAATTTGCTGCTGAAAATGCTGTCCTTATTTTCAGTCGAGTTATAGGCTGGCTATTAGAACAGAAGGAATGATCGAGGATCTTGTCAAGAACTTGAAAAGTGAAAACCAAGAGTTGCAGATGCATTGTGCAAGTGCTATATTTAAGGTGAGTTTCAGTATCATTGGCTTTTTGCAGACCCGTGCAAGTGCTATACTTAGACAACAACAACAACAACAACAACAATATTTATTCACACTAATATTTTACAAGAAGATGATTCAGAAAAAAAATAGTTAATTGACA